>SNQJ01S0177619.1:0-12060 GCA_010110895.2 Picea sitchensis
GATGATAGGACCGAGTCCGCATGGGTCTATTTCTTAGGAAAGAAAAGTGGTGTTTTTTAATACTTAAAAGAGTCGAGGAAATTGGTTGAAAAGAAGACATATGGGGATCCACGGATCACATCAAGGGGGAGAATAAACCTCAACAGAATTCTTGAATTACAGCAAAGACAATGGAATTCATAAACAGTGCACGGTTCCTCGACAAAATGGTGTGGTTGAGAGGAAGAACATAACCATAGTAGAGTGTTCCATAAGCATGCTCAAACGCGAGAATCTCTCTAATACTTTGTGGGTTGAAGCTGTAAGTACAACTATGTATGCACAAAATAGAATTACAACCAAGATTTTAGAGAATAAAAAACTTTATGAAGCATTCAGTGGATATAAACATGATGTTAATCATCTGAGCTCCCGTAAAGAGATTTCCCACATCCCAAATGAAGATAGAAGGAAACTTGATGGAAGGTCAGTCAAATATATATTTTCATTGGATATTGTACTGACCATAAGGCTTACAAAATGTATGATCATATTACATAAGGCTTACAAAATGTATGATCATATTACTAATAAATTATTTGCAGGTAGGGATGCTATATTCCATGAGTATGCATATGATGATGATGGCCAAGATGTATATTTGTAGGTAGGGATGTTATATTCCATGAGTATGCATATGATGATGATGGTCAATATGTATGGAAACTTCCCAAAGAATGCAATGGAAGTGAGAGAGTAGAAGAAAGTGAAGATCAAGAAGATGATGTTGAATCTCAAAGAGGTGTTTGGAGCTACAATAAAGGAGAGGAGTACAAGAAGAAAGAGTGGAGCCACTGAATTAAAAAAGCAGGCACTGCGAAGATCAATAAGGAAAATCGAGACTCCAATCAATCATAAAAATTATTCTTCGATGTCTCAAGTCATGGGTGATGAAGAACCTTCAAATTTTGAGAAATAAAAGGATCATAAAGAATGGTTGAATACTATGCAATTGAAATATGATTCCACGGTGAAAAATGACACTTGGGAACTAATTGAACTGCCTGAAAACAAAGTTCCTACTTGGTTGTCATCTTGCTCTCAATCGCCTTCCTCAAACGATGGATATAAAAGATAGGTAGGTAACTTTGTGCCTGTACACATTCTCAATGACACTCATTTCACATGTATCAAACAATGGGATACTTATTTATATATTTTGCAACATAGTTACAACAAGGCCACACACTCAACTACTGGCTTCTCTCCTTTCGAACTGTGTTTGGTTTTTCATCCCACTTCTCCAGCTTAGATCCCTCTAAATATTGATCCACAAGGCACAAATCACCAACAAAGGGAACAAAGATCAGCCTAACAATTCCTTCAAGAAATTGCACACCACCAAACTCTTCAACAGTTGGAAGCTGAAATCAAGCCTCAAGCAAGATCAAAAGTGAGGGTACAGGCAAGCATTGTACAACCATTTCTATATTGAGGACCTTGTTTGGTTACCATTAGACAAGCAACATTTCAAAGGTCAGAATCATAGAGTGCATCCTCTACGCTATGGTCCCTATACAATTCTGGAATGCATTGGAGAAAATTCCTATCGGTTGAACCTCCCTCCTCCCCTGGGCATACACAATGTCATTGATGGGTCCTTTAAGAAAATCGTTTTTTTGTTAGGTCTCTGGTCCATCCAAATTATTTCCCATTTTGGATTATGTCTATGCTTTGGGACTTTTTTTCATGAAGCTAAAGGTGGGAACTTCACAATCATGTGGGCTCTCATTTCCTCCCAACTCTAAATGCCCTATAGTGTCCCTCTAAAAAGGCATCTTCTTCTTTCTTGAAACCAACAATTTCACTTCTAAGTTTTTTTTTCACTTTTACAGTTATTCAAAAATATTTTTAAATTCTGTATTGGAACTCAATATCTTCTTCAGCCTCCTATTCATTATTTAATTGTTACCTCATACGACGCTTGAAAAAGTTAATTGTTTATTCATTCCTGAAAAAATATCTGGTCACACAATAATTTAATACTAGATTTTGAAAATTGTTTTCAAACACACATTGGAAAACAAATTCTACATTGTCATTTCTAGTGAAACAATAATTTAATAACAAATTTTGTACCAGTATCAAGCATTGAAATTAGTGACAGGACTGGTTGTTGTCTCTGAAAATCCTAACATTTTGTGACTATCTTCCACCATATTTTCTCAGAAATGCCTTTGATTATGTCATATTATAGCCAAGTGTTAGAATCCAAGTAGCTTATATGGAAGTAGGATTTATTTTCTTGCAACAGATTGTGCTTTTGATATGTGGAGGACTTTGTTGTTCGATCTTTGTTACCTACAATTATGCCTACATAAGAACTTTGGCACTTAAGGTATGGACATTTAAATCTCAAAGATCGAGTTTTACTTCAATGAAAATAAAACAACGTAGGAATGAGTTTCCAATGAGGACAAATAAATGGAGAATATATTGTCTTGAATTAGTGCATACCAATGCGTGTGGGCCAATGAAAACTATACCACTAGGGGGATATTCTTTTTTTTCTTATATTCATTGATGATAGACCCTGAAATTACATGGGTCTATTTCTAGGAAAGAAAAGTGGTGTTTTTTAATACTTCAAAGACTCCAGAAAATTGGTCAACAAGAAGACATATGGGAATCCACAGATCACATCAAGGGGGAGAATATACTTCAAGACATTTCCCAGATATCGCAAAAAAATGGAATTCAAAAACAGTGCACGGTTCCACATGTCCCTCAACAAAATGGTGTGGCAAAGAGGAAGAACCATAGCAGAGTGTGTTAGAAGCATGCTCAAAGGTGAGAATCTCTCTAATAGTTTGTGGGTTTAATCCGTAAGTACATATATGTATGTACAAAATAGAATTCCAACCAATCTTTTAGAGCATAAAAAAAATTATGAAGCATTTGGTGGATATAAACATGTTTTTAATCATTTGAGTGTTAATGGGAGTAAAGAAATTTCCCGCATCCCAAATGAAGATAGAAGGACACTTGATGCAAAGTCAATCAAAAGTATTTTCATTGATATTGTGCCTAATTATAAGCATAAATATGTATGATCATATTACTCATAAATTCTTTGCAATTGGGGATGTTATATTTCATGAGTATTTAGATGATGATGATGGTCAAGATGTATGGAAACTTCCTAAGAAGGAAATGGAAGTGTGAGAGTAGAAGAAAGTGAAGATCAAAAAGATGATATTGAACTTAAAGTGGTGTTGGAGCTACAAGTAGCGGGAGGAGTACAAGAAGAAATAGTGGAGATACTCCACCAAAAAGTGAGGCATTGTGAAGATCAACAAGGAAAATCTGGACTCTAATCAAGTATAAATATTATTCTTTGATGTCTCAAGTCATGGGTGATGAAGAAGCTTCAAAATTAGAGAAACAAAAGGATCATAAATAATGAATGAATGCTATGCAATCAGAATATGATTCCATCATGAAAATGACACTTTAGGAACTAACCTAACTTCCTGAAAATAAAGTTCCTACGGGGTCAAAATGGGTTTACAAATCTAAGTTTTATTCTAATGGTAGTATAGACAATTTTAAAGTTATATTGGTTCCAAAGGCTATATTGACAAAGGAAGGAATTTATAATATGAGGACACATTCAGACCAGAATAAAATGAACAACATTAGACTTAGTATTGCATTAGCTACTAATCACATTTGGGGCTTACATCGGATGGATGTCAAGTAAGCATCTTGTAATGGTGAATTAAAAGAAGAAGTGTACCTTTGTTCACAAGAAGGTTTTGTAGAAATAAAACATCATGTATGAAAGTTAAAGAAAGCACTATGTGGTCTCAAACAATCTCCGAGATCATGGTATATAAAAAAATGATAACTTATTTTTCTGACGAGGATCCATAAAAGTAAGAGTGATCCAAATAGCCACATAAAGAAAGATGAACATGGTAATGTTTCTTTGATTTCATTGTGTATGTTGATGATTTAATCATAACAGGAAGTGATACAAGTATGGTTGATTAAATCAAATTTTACATTTATCACAGAATTTGAAATGAAGGATCTTGGATCATTATATATCATTTTTGCATCTCTTCCAATACATTTTAACCACTGATACCATCTTCTCCTACACTTTTCACCTCCTCTTTCCATTTTTCTCTTCATGATTGGAAACAACTTTTCTGCACTCTAACTGGCCTAAACTCTTTTCACCTTAACTGTAAGCCTCAAAACATGTCCCACCACCTATTTCACTCTACAGTCTTCTCCTACTTTTCACCCCTATTTGTCAATATATCCCTCTCCTTTTTTCTCACTCTAAGTCTAATTTTGGTATTACTATGATTCTGGCATATCGACACACCATTTATGTTCTACTTATAAATACACTCATTCATTTTTCGCATATCTAGCCTATCTACAGATAGGAAAAGCATCCATACCTAGGATTTTAAAGTTGTCAACTTGTTCCTGAAAGCAGTCCAAATATGTTTTCAAAGGAAGAAGTTACTTACGATGCTTCTCATTGTGCTCATCTACCTCCTTCATTATCAATACGTATCACCCCATAGTGACTATCCATTTTCCATAATTTGGTTCTTGGCTCCGTTCCCAACTAGATCATTTTGGCATATAAAGTTAAGCTGACTTGATGTTTCACTCAACATCATCTCTGGAAACAATTGTTGACCTTTGTTCTTGTCTCATTGTTCCACCTGACATCGTCATCTACTAATAACAGCTCGTGTATGGTTCTCTTGAGTGTGCCCTCCCACCCATATTTACGATCGGAACCTACTTTTAGCTATTTCATGGTTCTGAAGTTCCATAAAGGAACCATATATGGTTCTATGGAGTGCCCTCCCACCCGCCTGGTCGATGCAGTACTTTTTGGGACTTTCCCTACTTTAGTTATGCACTTGAAATAGAATATTTTTTCCACGCATGAAGCCTTTCCCAGTGCAAGACTAATATTTTCTACTTCAATTATGCACTAGAAGTAGAATCCTTTCTCATTGCAAGAATAGCATCGTCCCTCCCAGAGCAACATCATAGATCCAGCACCTGGTTTCCATGGCTCAACACATACAACATACACCATATGTGAATCATGGATAATTATTGGAATTTCCATGTTGAACATGCTTAGTCTCTTGTGAAGACATAGACACACATAAGTACCCCCACATTCATCATGTACCAAGAACTTCCTCGCCTCTAGCATCTTGGGCCATAAGGAATTTATTCTTCCTTCTAACCCCGTTGATAAAGACAGGGGACAATTTAACAGAGTCGAGTTAGTTTATTGTGATATTAAAATAGTATTATGTATGAAAAATAAATATGTCCCTTCTCTATAAAAGGTGACCCTATGAACTAATAGAAGTCGATTGCTTATTTATGAAGAAGAAAAAGTTTTTCTCTCAAGCTTTCTACAGAAAGTTATAGATTTAGGGGTTTTGGCTTCTTCTTGTTGTTCTATTGTTGCTCGGGATTTTTCACAATATTTCCTATCTCTGAAAAATGGCCAGTGTTCTCTCTTCTGAGTCTTAAGCTATCCTCTAACAAGTTTTCCCTCCTCTTTTGAGTTCACACTTTTCAGCAAGTGCATCCTCCTCGGGTGAATGCACCCTCTTCAACAAGTTTTCCTCTTTGCAAGTGTACCCTCCTCCTAGTGCTCCCTCCTTTGCAAGGTTCTTTCCCAAGCAAGTGTGCCTCCCATGTATTTCTCTCTCTCTTGAAGGGGGATAAATTGGTATCAAATCTCCATATCCAAGACAGAACCACCAACAAAAGAAAGAGAAGAAGATAAGTTTAAACCATCCATATATATGTTATTCAACACAACAAATTGTTTTTGGGTTTCAATATTTTTGCAGGCCAACCTACACCCTCCTATGGTTTTCGCTTGATGTGGATATACATATCTCCACATCATAGATGATGTTCACATATATATATATATATATATATATATATATATATATATATATAGCCCACGCATCTATCCCTCCTGCCTATTTCCTCAAGCTCTTGGTCACCTCCATCTCACATTTCCATGGGTCTTTATCTCACTCTCCAAGTGAAATCCCACACCTCTTTAGAATCCATGGCCTCTTAAAGATTTATTTCCTCTACAACCTATCTAATATCACCACAGTGTGACTCTCTTCCAAGAGAATAGCGCTCTTTCTCTATCTCTCACCTAACTATTCTTCAATGTTTGGGTGTCAATATTGACACCCAAACACTGAAGAATAGAATTTGTGCAAGAAAATCATGCCTCCAAAGAGAGACCCCTTTTCATTTGACTCGGACTCTCATATATCCAATACAATACAAGACCTAGCCTTATCCCTCAATGAGCTCATGAGAATGCAGAACTAGAATAATACAGATCCATTTTGCCTTGACATGAGGTTCCAACTACTCAAATTTGCGGGGTAAATGAATGGAGAGGTTGTAGACTCATGTATACACAACATCTCCACATATTTTAATTTTGTGCCAAGCCCCCATTGAGGAAAGGAAACTCTAAATAGCATCTCTCTAGCTAGAAGGCCTAGATCGGACTTGGTGGGACACTCAACATATGAGGTTATGAAAGATATAATATAGAATAAATGAATGGCATAAGAATGTAGGGTATGATGGATATCCCCCCCAACTGAAGGTGTTTTTCGTACTCGGGAAATTTAACAAATGGAGAAGGGCAGTAGTGTATTGAAAATTTTCCAAATACATTTATTTTTATGTATCTATGAATTATTGATTAAAGATCGAAACAATATACTACCTACCCGAGAAATACATCCTATGAGGTATGCATATGATACATCTTTGTATTCTGAAATCTTTTGGCTGCCATTGTCGGATCATGGATCTTGAAGTGAAATACTATGATATACTTGGTTGTATGAGCATAGAATGAGATCTAAAATTGATACATATGTATTTAAGTTCTTATTGTTGGGACTAAGTTGTTGGTGTTGAACTATGGAGTTGAATATTTTATTTACTGGAACATTGTTGCAACTTGTTGTTAATGTCACAGAATATATAGCCTTCTTCATTCATATATTCACATTGTGGCAATTCTTATCTATGTGGAATAAATGTTGTTTGAGGCTCTAACACAGAAAGAAAATATCGGATTATGTCATTAATGAATGCTGTTAACCCAATACTAGACTACTGTTCATCAATGTCAATGAGAGTCAAGATGTCCAAGTACATCTTACTAAGTACAAATAAATGAGTTGCACATCGAGTCACCTAGAAGATCCAACAAATAGGGGTCATTGATGTATTCTCGTTTTTTATTAGCGAGAGAACTTGTCATTAAAGCATGCAAGGCTCAAGGAACTAAAAAAGGTATCTAGTCTCGATCCCAGATGATGTGTTGATGTTGATGGGACAAGGTTTGCTAGAAGGAGAGACTTAATTAATCCCCCATCATCTAACGCGATTACAAAGTAATGATTTAGAGGACTATAGATGAAATATTTTCACTATTACGTAAGCTTTATTTGGAAAAAAGGAAGAGGACAATGAGGTAATCAAATTGGTAAGTGAGATGAATAACTTTATTCATGGGTTAAAGGTGAGTGAAAGTGAGGCAGGAAAATATGAAAACTTGCAAAAGGGAAAATGGGTTGAAGTCCTGATCTAGTGGGAGTAGTAAAATTAAAAGTTTAAGGTTGACTAGATGGACAATTGGACTTCAACATGTATGGACTTGTTAAGATCAGAATGAAGCAAATGAATCATCGCATAATGGATTCTGAGAGGCTTCTTTTGGTAGAAATAGTATGATGGATATGATCTGACACAAAATGATTTTGACTTCTTCATGATTTCATTGGCACATGTTTTTTTTCAAGAGTATGTGGTATTTGAAAATCACTAGTGCATAAATTGGTCTTCTTCATCGTCACAGAACCTGCAAAAAAACTTATCATTGACCTGCAATAAAACGTGAGTTTATCTAAGAATAGAGGTGATCACTTCCTTCTTCATCCGATATATAATATCAAAAAATTCAATAAATAGTGCTTAAAAAAAATACAAGGAAAATGAATAAAATGAAGAAATGCACTTCTTTTACCATCTATAAGTGGTACCTTGGTATACCCATCACGCTTAAGTGTAATTTCTTCATTTTGTTGTTCAATTTCAGTGATTCAAAATCCATATGATAGATTTATAGCATATTTTCATGATCTAATGATTTAAACTGTTTTTTGAGGTCCAATGGCTACAAAATCCAGAAAACAATGACAAATAAATTTCATCCCAAATGTTCATGATAATGCCTCTATGGTGTAGAGCTCGTCGGGAGATTTCCAACGATGCTTGTTTCAATTTCAAAACAATTTCAGATGAGAAAGTTATGAGCTTATGAATTTTGCAGGAAACAATGAACGGTTACGAAATTGACCCACAGACATACCACTGCATAAATCATAGTTTTACCCATATTTTATTTAGAGCGCATATGTTTGTATTTTAATTATAAATTGGAGTTCAAATAATATTAAAGGTTGAAGCCCAAGCAATGGATTGATCTCGCAACCAGTCATAAACCAAACAAAGCAATGTCAATACGCCAAAGGCCATAATTGAGTTTTATTGGAGGTGTGAAGTATGAAAGGCAAAGGTCGAAGTTGAATTCAAAGCCGGAGTTTGGAAGATTAGATCATGGTCATCTCCAATCAATGCAAATTGGAATATTTATAAATGTCAAATTCTACATAGTTTTATTTTAATTATTTATTAACTATGTTTATTTTATTTTGTTGGTGTTCCTTAAACTATGTTTGTTTTTATATATATATATATATTTATTTATTTTTCAATATATTTTTAATTATGTTTTAACGCGAGTGGTTTTCCCATGGAATAGATGGAAATTATTTATAAAAAAATTAAGCATGGTTTTATATAGTATTTTTATTTTATGATGATGATGGATGATGATGATGATGATGATGATTAACGCCCCACTAAGACCAAATTGGTTCATCGGACCTTAAGAGGGTAAATGATTGCTTGTCTCCAGGATTCATGAGAGATACTAGAGCCCCAAAATTCACATCCATGAAGAATAACAGGTGTAACAAGAGTCTCAAAGAGGAATTTCTTCTTATCCTAACTCCAAAGTTCAACTAATTTAAAATTGTTTTCAAGCCCATAATAAGCTTTCCATCCCCGAATAATCCTTTTCGCAATGCTATTCCAATTGAGCTTTTGGTGAATATCAATTCCAAGATATTTGTATGAATTAACTTCCTCCAAGTTGTTGTTATCATATACGAAGGTATCATAAGGGATCTTATTGGATTTAATAATCATGACCTTAGTCTTATCAATATTAACAGTCATACCCATATTGGAGTAAAAATCCTTGAGAATTCTTAGTTGGTTTTCAAGATCATGGGGACTCATTTCCATAAGAACGATATCATCGGCATAAATAATAAGATTGATGACTATACCAGTGAGAGTAGGGCCGACACAACTTGCTTTTTCCAAACAATCTTCTAACTTGTCAATGTATATGCCAAAAAGGGTAGGGGACAAGGGACAACCTTGTTGACTCTGATATTGCAGTTAATCTCTTTTGACCAGCCCTCAATGTTTTTAAACTTAGAAATAGCGTTCTCATACATCCTTATTACAATAGCCCTCAACTCAAGAAGAACTTTTATCTCTTCCAACCTATTCCAAAGGTTTTTCCTAGGAACCATGTCAAAAGATTTTCTAAAGTCAACAAAACAACAAAAAAGATTGATTTTAGTATTGTAGAAATCCTCTACAATGATCCTAAAGGTAACAAGATGGTCCACAGTTGAATGATATTTGTTACACTCGGCTTGGCCTTTAGCTCTTTTACCATGACGTTTTAGCCAAAGGATAATCTTCTTTTCCAAAATAATTCCATAAAGCTTGGCTAAAATTGGGCTAATCATAATGGTCTTATAATTAGAGGGAATGTTTCTATCCCCATTTTTTTAAATAGGAACAATGAGGCTTTGTGTCCAGGGTTTAGGGAATCCCTGCTTAACTGCTAAATTGAAGAGCTTGTGTATGTGAGGGATAAGGATTGGCCCTCCGATTTTTAAAATTTCAACTTGGTAGCCTTCAATGTCCTTATCTTTCCCATTTGTGAGTCGCTTAACCCCAAACTCTATGTCATCTAAAGAAAAAACTTCTTCCTTTGTAGGGACAATAGGAATGGTGTCCATGGCATTAGGGAACTCGTAAAGACTTTTAAGGTAGGAATTCTAGTCCCTTAATGGAATCCTATCATTTTCTTTAGTATTGCATTTTAGAATTTGGCTCCAGAACTTCTTAGGATCCAGCTTATATAGTTGTGAAAGTTTATCTTTCCTTTTATTGATATAGTACCTTTTTTTCCTTTTAATTAGGGCTTTGTATGGATTGATATTATCAAGGTTTAAGGACTCACTAGAAGCATACCTAATGGATTTCCTAGCAATTTTACATTCTTTATCATACCAAGGGTTGGTCGTTCTATTATTATTTTTATGGGACACCTCAAAAGAGAACTTGTTAATAGAAGTGGAAAGGGTAGTTGTAAAATTATGATAGAATTATTCAATGTTGTCCTTATAAGTTAGGAGATTTAATTTACTAAGAAAATGTCAACTTTACTTTTGTCAAAGTGAAAATTCCTTTGATTATCAGGATTCTCTTCAATGACGCTCCTATGCATGGAAAATTTTAGAGTTAGGGTTAAAGGTTTATGATCAGATTCAGGGGCATGGTCATTTAAAAGGTCAAAAGTTGTTATTTGGTTCGAAACAGGGATATCAAATATCACATAATCTACAACACTACTACCCAACCCATGAATACATGTTACTACCCAGCCCATGAATACAAGTAATATGTATTAGGGTTAAAGGTTTATGATCCGATTCAGGTGCATGGTCATTTAAAAGGTCAAAAGTTGTTATTTGGTTCAAAACAGGGATATCAAATATCACATAATATACAACACTACTACCCAGCCCATGAATACAAGTAATACGAATCAACCTATCTTTGTGATGAATTATTTTTCCTAGCCTCTTTTCTTCTATGAGGTAAGTTGTATCAATTTGTGATTTATTATATAATTATTCTTTTACTATTGCTAGTGTATCCTCCTCTTGTTGTTCTTTTATACTAAAAATTATGAGGTTCAAGGCTCTTTTGTTATGCTCATGGTCTTGTTCAATTAGCTTATTCGTTTCCTCTTTAATGGGTTTGATATCCAATTTGTTTTCCATATTACTGAGGGTAAAATTGTTGGTAAGTTTTTCTTCTAGCTCTTTAATCCTATCTCTCAAGTTATGATTTTCTTCAAACCCCTCCTTCTTGGGTTAATTGTTTATGTTTTTCCATTTCTTGAATCCTATCCTTCTGTCTGCAATTCACTCTTGAACCCTAAGAATCTATCCTCTATTTGAGTTTGAATGGTATCTTTAATTTTTTTATCAATCATTACCTCTAGCTCTATTTGGAGTTTTACATCTCCTTCTTCACTCCTTTTTTCTAATGTTTCTAACTCTATTTGGCTTTTGGCATCTCTCTCTTCTCTCATTTTTTCTACTGATTCCATATAATCATGAAGGATCTCTAGGGTGATTTTGGGGGGCATCCCCCTGTTACTCTGAGTTTTTGGAATAGGAGGTGGAGTGATGATATTGAAAAGAAGAGAAAACAAATATAACAATTATTATTTTGGATTGACTTTATATCTCAAATCTACTTTTACTTATGAAACTTAAAATAAAAAATAAATAAAATATATTTAAATCTCTTTACGTTAATATATTATAAATATATTTTAAATTAAAATTGAACCAAAGTAAAAAGTGACTCACCTCATTTCACATGTCCAATTGCTCAACCGGTTGAAGAAGCCAAAAATAATTTCTGAAAACAGTAGAGAAGTTCTGGAGAAACCGAGAGAAACTACATAGATTATTCTGGGTAAAAAAAGGTAAGTATTATTCTCGTTCAAAACCAAAGAGA
>SNQJ01S0177620.1:5015-20037 GCA_010110895.2 Picea sitchensis
CAGGCATCAGAATAATGAACTGAGCAAAAAGAATAAACCACTCACAATTTGCAGATGACACTCTATTGTTAGGGAGGGCATCCACTATAATTGCCAAAAGGATCAAATAAATCCTGGAAGAGTTCATGAAAGCTTCAGGGGGAATATAAATCAACATAAAAGTCATATCTATGTATGGAATATTAGTACAAGAGTTGCTCATAAGATATCTAGTATCCTCCAATTCCCCCCTTGAGGAGCATTGGACTTCCTTTAAGCATTTGGGCATCCTTGTTTGCCTTAAAACCCTCTCTAGATCATCCCGGTCCCCCCTCCTTGACAAAATTAAATCCAATTTTTCCCTCTGGGGTTCTCAATGGCTTAACCCTGCTAGCAGGTTGGTGCTAATCAAGTCGGTTCTTTCAGCTCTCCCCATTTTCTAGTTCTCCTCTCTTTTGGCTCCAACAAGTGTGATTTTGGTTATTGCCCAAGAACACGGAAAACTTCTTTGGCAAGGGAGGAAGAAAAATAAAAAGAGAATGCATCTAGTAAATTGGAATACAGTAAGAGCACCAAAAAGCCATGGAGTCTTGGGAATTTTGGATCCATCCCCATAAAATATTGTCTTGGTGGAAAAAATTCTTTGGCGATTAGTTACAGGTCAACAAGCTTGGTGGAAAAAGGTGATAGTCCATAAATACCTGGGATGATTTCGAATCAAAGGATTGGATTTCCCCCCACACAGAGAACTCAAGGTCCACAATTTGGAAATTATTAAAATCCTCCCTCCCCCTTTTTCAAAGCAAGGCTACTTGGATCCCTAGAAATGGAAAGCAAATCTTCTTATGGGAAGACAAAATCATGGGAAAGAAACCTTGCAGGAATTTTGAGACTTACAACCCCGCTCTCAATGGTGTTTATCTCATGGCATCAACACTCTCTTTGATATCTCCAAATGGTTGCCCTCAGGATCCTAGGCCGGTTGGTTCGTGGAAGATCTTGCGCCTCATCTCTCCCCTCTCTTTCAAACTCTTTGCTCCTCTCTACAAGGATGCACCCCTCATCATTTCTCCTCTCCTGATCCAAGATGATTGGGTTCATGCTTTTACTTTGTCCACTTTGGTTATGAATACCTCTTATCCAATTCCAATCTCCCCTCTAAGGCAAAGGTCTAGAGTAGAATTTAGGACTCTAATTGTATGTCTAAGACAAATACTTTCTATTGGACCTTAACCCATGGGAAAATCCTCCCGGGAGAAAATTTTCAAAAGTGGGGTTTTCATGGCCCCTTCAGATGTGGCCTTTGTTGTCAAGCCCCTTAAACTATTAGTCACCTCTTTTTCCAATGTCCCTTTACTACGAATGTATGGTTTTTAGTTGTTTTTTTATCTCTACCCAATGTTTAATTGGTCGTCCTCCCCTTCACACATTTTCAACAATTGGCCCTTTCTATATCAGGGCTCTCTAAAAGGCAAGACAATCTTTAAAGACAGGCTTATGACAATCCCTAAATTTGTCATCTGGAAGATTTGGTTGGCAAGGAATAGAGTTATCTTCTCCGGAATTATCTATCCTATTGAATTAGTAGCCAGTAAATGTGTGAGTTTAATGTGTGAGTTCTTTCAGTAGAAGGGTCTAAAAAAATAGCCCAGTAGCATCTAACATCAACATAAAGCAGGTGGCTAGAACAATTCACACCCCTGGAAGGACGCAATTTTAACAACAACAAGCGAGTGTCTCTACACTACCCATGGAAACTTCAGTTACCTCGTTAGCAATTTGACCACTGGAAACGTACTCAACAGATGCACATTCTCTACTTTAATGGAGCCTTGAAAGGTAACCTAGGGGTGGAAAGAGCGGGAGGGNGGGGGGGGGGGGTTAATCTTCTCCCCCGGGGGACATATTCAAACAACCAATGGTCTTTATAAAGGTCTCAATATAGAAAAGAGCGAAGGCATTGAAGAGTTGATTATCATTGGAGATTCCAAGGTCATTCTTAACCAGTTCAGAAAACGATCCCTCTCTGATGATATGAATATCAGAAGCATCATGATTAGAACATTGTCGGAGGAAGGGGTGTTTCAAACTCTGAAATGTTTACATGTTCTTAGAAACAATAATACCGAGGTTGATTCCTTTGCTAATTTGTCTACTTGAGACTCGTTGGGAACTTTACAAATTGATGGTCGGATTGTTCAACATTTTATCCCCTAATACGAGTCGAGATGGATAGACCCACAAAAGCATTGTCCCATAGGAGGGACCCAAAATATAAGGAAAAATTGAAGATAAATCATCAAACCATAAGAATCATTTGGCTAATGTTAGGAATGTCAAGTGATATCAAATATCAGAGCACGTTTAGGTTGGTGAGGAGGGCAGGTGGTTGCACCATCGTTCTAATGCATGCATCTCCAAATCTCGGTGTACCCTCGCACAAGCACACTTCAATGGCTACTCTCTCACGACCACTATCACATGTGTCTTCTGCAACCGAGTTAAAGGATGTGGTATGCCTTCGTACTCATTGATCGTCACCATTCCCTTGACGTTCCTAATCCACTTCCTGTAATAATGGAATCGTTTGGCCATAGTCTTTTTGCACGCTTGGAGATCTCTTTGGTGGTTGTGGGGGTAAGCTACGGTTCATTCATCCTCAAGGGTGGCGACCCATCATCCATCGTCATGCCATTACAGAGGATCTTAGCAACAAAAAGTGTATTATGAATCAGGGTGGTAGAGAACTAGATGTTGCCTTAACTCCAGTGTTCCAGGTTGCATTTCCCATTGATCATTTGAGGATAGAGCCTTTCTCAGAAGCAGTCTAGGTAGGTRTTAGAGCAGGCAACATGGCTAATAGGAGGTCGAGCGTAGCATGATGGTGTCGAGAGCTCCAGAACGAGGAACATGAGGCTCTGGTTAATCTGGTTAATTCACTTCAAATTGGCATGCCGAATGCCTCAGTTCWGTGGAAAACTGTAATTGACCTGCTAATTTCKTAGAGGCARGGAATTCAATAGCTACGGGATGAAATGGATGTGATTCATATAGAGGTAGTGGATATTCGCTCCAAACATGTCTCTCTAGTCCAACCATCATTCAGTCAGGAAATTTTGGATGAGGCTTCGTCTCTAACTCCTTCCAGGTAGATTCCAGATCTCAATTCGCCACCGGAATCCATAGAAGAAGCTAGGGATGGAACTCCATTAGACAAAGCTTAAAGAATATGCTCTATTTTTATATTTTGATACTTGGTATATTCTATATATGGTACATTAGGCTCTGTAGTAGTTGTCAGCCAATTTCAGGGCTAGTAGTTTGGACAATTTCAGATAGGGAAAAATTCCAGCCTAATTTTGAAATTTACAGGCTTATTTTGTATCATGTAATGACTCTCTCTGTGCCTAGACCACCACTTTTTGAATATAAATTTTACTAGTTTTATTGAAAAAAAACACTCTCCCACAAAGAACTATTTTTGGGCATAGCTCTAATGATTTATCAAACTTTGAGATTTTTGGGATGTGCTCATCATAATATTTTTTAGTTTTAAATGCAATACTCATCTAAAGTTATTGGATAACCTACCCATTTTACTCTTCTTTCATCCTACAAATTCATAGTTAATTATGGGTTCACAACATTTTAAAAGGAAGGAAAAATATTCATCGAAATCAAACTCTGTACAAATCTCTTTCAATTTTATTTATTTATTTTTATTTCCACGAATAACATGATGTGTTTAATGAAAAAATTTGCTTTGTTGGAAGATCTTTTGGGGTTTTCTCTTTAGCACTCGCCCATTGCATTCATCTACAACCATACAAAGAATCTTCCAATATATCAAGAGAGGAGAACCACCTCTATAAAAACGAGGAKAATGTTTCTTGTTCACCACAAGATTTTCTCTCAAATGTTGGTCATTTTCCCTTGACAAAAAAAAACAATCAATGAGAGTTTAGAAATTTGAACTCTTTTATGGTTATATCTTCAAGGTCTTTCATTTTTTTTGTTTTCTCTATGCACATTATGCAAGTAAAATATGAATTTTGAATCTTTCTTCATTAATTCATTTTTTAAGATATTAATACTTCTTACATCCAKGAAGCAATATTTCATGGAGACATCACAAGTTCAAATCTTCAGGGGGGTAGAGTATGTATACCTTTGTAGACTTTAGGAGTCATATCGTTGTGTGGAGGGTGTCCCTTGTCCCACAAACAAGGGGATCTCATACACCAATTTGGTGTTTGRCTTAGYTGTAARCTTAAAATTAAATTATTATAATTATAATTATTACATTAAGTTGAGGAARATATTACATATTATTTGAGCATCCCTTMTTGACATAAACATGTTTTAATAGGTAAGTTGAATTACAATACCAGGAAAATAAGTAATTGAAGTTGTTGGAGGAAGTGTTACGAGGGTGCATTGCAATAGACTTGGCTTGCGAGATCTTTTAAAACTAGAAAGGTTTAAAAAGAAGGGTCGCTTATTGCCAGTCAATTGTGCAGAAAAAATATATATTTAAAAAAGAAATTAAAATCAAAATTTAATAAATGACCACATTAACGAATGGTCTCCATGCATGTCTTACACTTTGCAAAGTTGCAGGCCATATTGAGCAAAGCGATAACTGCACTTGCATCGAAACATATTGAAGTCCCCTCTATCCTCTGTCACTGCATAGTAGCTACACCCTCGTAGTAAATATAAGCTTGCCTTCTTTGTTACGTTGGTGTTCTACTCTCGGGTATAACCTTGGTTGAAAATTATTTATCCTCGTCTAATTTGTCCTTCAATATATTATTTTCTTGACCTTTCACAGTGCACTCCTTTCGTGTTATGCCTCTAGCACTCTGCATTGCAGCCATGGAATGCTTGTAGTGAGCATGCACCCTCTGATTCCACAAATGGGGCAGTGAAATTGTCAATCCACAATAGGCATGTACACATTGGATATACGATGGACATATAAACGGTGAACATAGACCCACCATTCGATTCCATTGATTGAAAGACTCAATACAAATTAGAATATGATGGGTAGATATGACTTTATTAACATGGTCAAGAGATTCATTAAAACAAGCCCGTTTGGTTTTCTTACATATTGAGCTCAAAACCCTGAAGGGGTTTTGTACGATTTTGGGGATGATTTAGTGAAGTATATGAAGATATAAATAACAAAGGTTTAGCCAAACGGTTTGCTAATTTTAAAGGAAAGGTCATGACTCTTGGGAATGTTCACGACCCATTAAAACTAGATTTCCATATGGGATTTGATTTCATTTTTATTCATATTGGGTGTAATCATATCATCAATCTGCAATTCAGGGTGCCACCAAATGCCATATTTGTAGTCAATATGTGCTTTATTAGCCCCTGTTCTGATTTCATTTCAACCAATTTCTAATTTCTTTTATCAGTTGAGTATCTTTTGTTTATATTTTGAGCATCCCCCCAACCTCTCTCTCTGTGGTTCGTGGCCATACTTAGTGAATTCCTTTTTTTCAAATTTGGGTTTTTTCAATTCATGAAATTATATAGGTGAACCGAGGTGAAGGTGAGGCTTTTAGTCTTTTGGTTGAAAACCATTGGAAAGCTTTTAGTATAATCCCACTCCCTATAACCTATTGGAAAATCAATCTTGAGTCTTTGTAGTATATTGGAGTTGACCCTCAATCCTTTTTCAGCATCCTTACCTATAAAAATGCTTAGATTCTAAGGTGTTGGGATGGGTTTTCGAAAAAAAATATAGATTCCTTGTTTATAAATAGATTATGTATATTTGCAAGAGCCCTTCACTGCAAGAGTACTTGAGGCTTTAAGTAATTATACCTCTACTTCTACTTATGGCTTTCCTATAATTTTAATTCAACATTAGCCCAACTAATCATAAGAGTATACACTCTTGCCTAGGTCTCTGGTTTATGCGAATGAGATTTGTGTTGTATATTCCATACTCTTACTCAACTTTTTTTTTTAAACTGAAATTGATTACGACCTTGACTAGGGCAAGAATTGCATTAAGTTTGGATCAGGTATTTAATGGTATTATTTTGTATATTTTTGTGCACTCATGGTTCCAGCTTCATTAACAAGGATAAATGGTGTAATTGGTAGTAACAAATATTAACATATGTAGTTATAATGGAAAAGGTCTATGGAATGGATATTATGGTCTTGGCATATCAGGGCAACCGACAAGTTTCATGGATTTGAGTTTGTGCATACTATGGGGAGTTCTATAACAATGCTAGAGCCGATGTGCTTGTTTGTTTCATGGTATTGTTCCTACTTTCTGCACACATGTTGTTCAACAAATACAGGGTTCCCATACTAAACAAGTGCCACTGTAGTGGCTATGTCCTTGTCGATTTGTGCATAAAATATATATGACATACCAAAAAAACGTAGGCACTGTGAAAATAAATAAATAAAAATGTATATACCTAAATTAGAGGAAGAACACCCATATGTTGATTACTACTTGAATTGTTATTCAAAACAATAAGAATACAAAAATGGAGGGATATAGTGTAACATAATTCTTATACATGCATGGCAAGGACATTGAATGTCGATTCAACACTATGCTCTGTTTTACTTGTTACTTCTTTTGCATGGCGACTTCAAACGTTGCTCTCGCGACATAAACCATGTAAACCATGGTGAAATCGTGGTCTTGTTTGTATTGATACTAGATGCCTCTAAACTTTGATTCAGTGTAGAAGACATCTTTGGAGTCGCCCATTTCTTTAGGAAAGAGTAGCTAAACATAATTGACAATATACCTAGCTAGGATCCAAAGTGAGCATTTTTTCCACAGGATCCAAAGCATGTCTGTCAAAACTGGCACCACATGAAAATAAGTTAAATTTTAAAAAAAATAATAATAATAAAAACAATTTAAAAGTATTGTAGCTTAAATGTATCCTACAAGAAAACAAAATGCAAATTACATGATTACAAATGCTCTTGCACCAAGCAGTGTCGAAGCTTAAAAGCACCCCAAAAAATAAAGTATACATTATGCAAATCCCAAATACTAAAAAATGTTTTAGCTACATGAACTTGATTTATCAAGTTCTAAAATTTAAATTAATTGTCTAGTTAGAAAACTATCAAATGGTATTCGATAACATATATGCCATCATATATACCATACAGGTTCAAGTCTTAACCTAATCTTATATATGCCCCCATAAACTAACATGAAAGTTAGGACAGTACAAGTTTAGTGCATAGATCTCATTATAGGCATGACATTCTTCATCAACCATATCACATTTTAAAACATCTTTGAATTAGTTTAGAAACTTAAACCCTCCATCAAAGTTGTATGTCATAAAAGCCACATGTCATACAAAACACATATCACATTTAAAAACATGTTTGAATTAGTTTAGACACTTAAAATCTCCATGAAAGCTATATGTCATACAAAACACAAACGTGGCAGGCACAACTCATATGGGGCATTTCTCTAAAATATATGAATCCAGATTTTCCAGCTTGGGGCCACGTGAATCAAAACATTTAAAGCACCTTTGAACCAATTGTAATACCCCAATTACATTTCCAAGCTAATAGAAACTTGAGTACTATTTGGTGGGGAGCCCAAACGAGCCTCATGTATTTTTTGCCCTTTCATATTTTTGTTTTCTTTATGTGATCGTTAGATTCAATCGACACAGGGCACGACTTAAATAATTTTAGTTTGAATTTGGTCCGTTGGATACCGCGACCTAGGGGTATCCTAGAAATTTACAGCATACGATCTGAACAGCCGTTGGAGTTGCAAACTGAATTGGATCCACTACGATGGGTGAACCATTGGTAATATCTCTAGCTAAAAAATCGGAGAATTCTTCGAATGACACCTACTATGACCCAGTCATGATCGAGGTTTTATTTTTCTCTTTACAAAGTTTATAGTATGCTTTTAAACCTAGATACTCAAATCAACTATTTTTCCAATAATGCATTGTTTAACAGTACATTCATTGGATTGGATTGGGTAATTCCCTCATGTCTTCATCTGCAATTTTAAGATGGAGAGCACATTGGGAATTACAAAATGTGTGTGGGAAGAATGGTTTCATAGTGTTTAGTTAGATCATACAATCGTCGGCCTGTGTGTATGGAATGTCTAAATAGATTATTGAACTATTGTAAAGAAGCTATAATTAATCCAAACAATAATCAAGCGAAGCATTAGCACTTAAACATAAGAGAAAAACTAACCTAGCATCAGAGCTCTAGAAAAGGTCAAAAGGATACAAAGCCCAACAAAAGTATACATAAACAAGGGATTTCCATCAACGACAAAGTTAGATGTTCTTACTTTTTAAAAGACTCGCTAACACACCTCTTTATTTTCCTTTGTGGCTTGAAATTGTTGTATCATGGAAGCTTAGAAATGCTCGGCTAGTTGGATTCATCGGGAGATCCACAAAGCTCAAACATTTTAGTGAGTTGTTTTGACTATAAACATCACAAAAAAATATTAATTAAAGAGATGCACAAAATCAAAGTAAGCTCCAAATATAACAAAGACAGTAATAGAAGGGGTAGGATTTTTTTAATCTTAAACTCATTCTTCCTTGTGAAAATTGGTTTTCCATATAAAATCTCTGCAAATATACACCTCACCGACCACATCTCAACAACTGGACCATACTTTTTTTATCCTAGCAGTAACTCTAGGGGCCTGCACACAACACTAGAACATAAAATCGACACTCTCATAATGTTATATCTAGAGCTTACATTGCAAACATGCAAGCAACCATAATACATACAAAATTGATTTCAATAACAACATAGGCTAGATTTCACAACCTTCCCTTTTTCCTTGCTTCCATTGGGTCATTCCCCAAGGAGATAGAGGAAGGAGGGCCACTATATAGTAGTGGCAAGCTCTGTCCCTGGGCGAAGGAAAGTTGAAATGAGTCGGGATGTTGAGTTTGATGCTTTTATATTTTCTAGTGCTTGGACTCATGCTTGCTATGTTTCTGTTGCTTCCTCTACAAAAGGTAGATCTGCATAAGCCACATAAAGGAAGGCTACCATGAACAAATCTAAGGTCGTGATCTCACGTTATCTGCAGTAGAGGATGCCACCCAGAGTTATGTCAGATCAACGTGTTATGTAAGTGTTTTGAATCCTAACTTGTTACATTCCTCTAGTCACTAAAATGTACAAATTCAAAGCTCTCTGCCATGTTATAACAACATAGGTGCTTAGTATATTATATTTTCCAAGTTAACACAATGTTAAAAAGGACAAAACTGGAGTTGTCCAAGTTATCAAACAAAAGTGCAAGTTGTCACGATAATCTTATATTAGTTTATTAGATTCGACTTGTGAGGATGCCTGTCAGCGCTACTCTACATCTTCATGCATGCATACCAATTGTTATTGTGGAGACCAGGAGACCACTGCATTTTGGAGTAGCGTCTTTCCCTATTGCTCTTTCTCTCTCAAAACTTGAGGGTCGGAACAAGCCCAATGGATGGAACTGCATTTCGATATGCTCAATTTCCAACTGAAAGATCTGGGGAAGTGCTTGTCCAGATGGTGGTCAAGAAGGATCATAGAGAAAATATTGTTTCTATGCAGAATATCATTCAAGCTTCAACTGCATCATCAGTCATCATGCTATGTTGGGTTGCATGTATCGTCAATGGGAATTTATTCTGATCATCTATTTGCTCATGAAAGAATCGTTGCACATGAAGTCGCACACCAACCTAACATTTTTGAAAAGGGATAGAGGGGGCACAGAGAGCGGGCATGCAAACTTAGCGAGTGGGGCATAGATGGAAGCGGGTCAAAGTCAGAAGATCTTCAGCTAGTATCATGTTTTATCTATTTCTTTCTTTCTTACGATATGTCTACATCGATACACATTTTTTTTTAGGGTAAGTTGGCCAGTCTTACTTTCAAACCTCTGATCAGGATCAATTGGCCTTGAGAAAGCTTTAAAACCATATGATATTTACTTTCGAGGGTCAAAAAGAAGAGGCAATAGGATTTTCACTTAGGTGGAGCAAGGGAAAAGGAGGGATGTTGAGCAACGGAGGGAGCTTCTAATGAGGTTATCAACAATGTGAAGTTCAAAGCCTTACCTTAGAGCAGGTGAAAAAAATAAAACCAACCATTCAGGGTGGGATGCGTCTTTACTAAACACGATTCCACTCCCCGGACATATATTCTACCCTCCCCGCACTGAGAAAGTCCAAGAAAGTGGTGTTTAAATGTTCCCAATTAGTGTTGCATTTACAGGGCTTCGCCATGACTTATATTGAACCAGTATCTCATGATCGAAGAATGCATCATGGAAATAATGTCACAGCATATCCGACACAACTATACGATCTAGAAGCGATAGAACAAGGTTGGTTTCTAGGGGCAGATGTTTAAACAATTGCTATTCTTGGTCTTGCAACTTGTACAAAAAACTTTTTTTTTCCTACCTTTGCTACTTTTGCCAATTCTTAAATCTGCTCTGTAAATGTTGCGATCTATCTATAGAACTAGCTCAATTCTAGACGTGTACATGGCTAGAGATGAAATATGCCAGTAAGAATGAGCGGGTGAAAACGTTCTCACAAAATTGAACTTCTTTCTTTAGAGAAATTGGTGCAAACAAGAATGAGTGGGACTCAGAAAGACATGAATTTGGTTAGCTCGAACCCGGTGCTTCAGAGCTCCAACAATGCATGTACTCCCATTACCTCCTAAGAGAGGGGCAGTAGGTACAGGATGCACTCTCCCTCGACTCGCTCTTTTGAACTGTCCGACTAGGCCAACGAATTTGGATTCAGTCTTGATTCATCATTTGCGCAGAGCGGGATCTCCTGTCCCGGTAAGACATTTCCCCCCAACCCCTCTGAAAAGGAAGGAGATTTATTCTATTTGATGCATTTGAGTGGTTTACCAATGTTTGCTTCCTTTGTGCCTATCGACTTGTATGGATTTGTGGTTGCTCGGACGACATTGATCACATTGATGTAGAGCTTAAAGAAAACACATTATTAAGTGGATAACAATCGTACATTGCGATCTAAGGCCATGTGTGTGCATGCATGGCATATGTAGGAGGAAGAACAAGTGGTGGAATGTAGAGGAAGAGAAAATAGTGGAGATAGTGGCCTGACATTGAAATTTGGATGCAAACGGTGGCCTGACATTGAAATTTGAAATTTGGGTGCATGTGAAGTGTTAATACACTGACACTGAGAAAGAAGAAGGGTAACAAATACTTAGAACTTAGGTTATATGTAACAATGAAAAAAATGAAGATTGCATATCATCATAAAAATTTAGGATAGGCAATGAAAAAATACAATGGGAGGAGCGAAGACTGCAATAAGACTTTGAATTTGAGAACCAATAAGATTGCAAATAAATAATATTTTACAAAATATTTAATAAGAAAAATTATAAACTGTGTTTTAAAGTTAGGGATATAATATACATATTAAAAGTCAACATGAACTAATAGTCATTCAACGTCAAATTGAATGCTAGAGTCCCTGGCATGCCTTCGACAGAGACTAATAACGACCACCATACAACCTTCTCACATAATTGATCAAATTTTACATTGGTATATGTATGTATGTGCGTGATGTTCATTTAGAGATTTCTTTCTCGTGGTTATTTTGTAGTTACAACCAATGTAAAGTAGGTTACAACAATATATGTATACACTAAACTTCTTTGAGAAAAAAATTGTGATTGTTTTCATGTGAGAAAATGCATAAAGTTTTCATTTTATTATTACGTAGTGGGACCCTATTTTATCCGACTTAATGTTAAAATCATCAACCCTTACAGAACTTGGATGTTTTTCATGGTAGATTTTGTACTTTGAATCTCGGTACGAATTAGAATTTGATTTTAAGTTAAGGTGTATGCCCAAGAAAAATCAATAATGATGAGTTTTTCCATCAAAGGCATAAGTATGTGGAGAGAATATAGATAATTTGTTTATTAGTGGAAATAATGGCAAATACTGTAAATGAAAAGGTCCAACATATAAAAAAGTCTATAGAAATGGAATGAGCAAGCAGGTATAGTCTATAAACCTGCAAAACCTTCATAAAATGGCAATATAGACACATTATTGTGACTCTAGACCCTGGAATTCAAGGCCAATCATTGTTGGCACTTTAGTTTATGTTCCTTTGGTGGGAAGAATGGTAAGAAAACTTCCCCAAGACAACAACAATTTTAGAGGAACGTGAATAAGAAGAGAATGCCAAGCAACCCATGTAGTAACGATAACTTTTTTCCAACACTACAAGTTGAGTGGACATTTGGAAACCAAGTGCTAGAGGCTTCATCCAAAACTTTATCCCATGAATTTCATAACAAAAGGAAAATTTTGGAGAGTCAAGGTCAAGGGGAGGGAAGAAGGAGAAACAATTGTCTAGGGACCTATAGTAGTAGAAGATGTTGTCTCCACCAATGAATAGGCTTATTCTAACATCAAAGGAAAATCCTATTCAACTCTTGTCTTATATATTGCAATTGAAGCAACCCTTCTTAGACATATGTCAGAGATTCATATAAAGAGATGACTCAACAACATTCTTTAAGACTCTATAACAACCAAGAGATAGCTCATATATATGGTAGTAGAGGAGGCAAGCACACAACTAGAGATGAAGAAGAAGATACATAGATGAGTTGAGGCCTTTAGAGAGCAAAACCCTCTAAATGGGGAGGTGTGATCCAAAATAGATTTGAATAATCTCTCATTTTAAACTTTGTAATACAAAAATTTAGGTTTGGCAAATTTTGAAAAAAAATGTCCAAAAGCCAAAGCCATAAGAAGATGAAACGAATCATCTTGATGGTTCGCCTTCCATTGCAGCTTTGTTAAAAAGAATGTTGATGGAGACAAAGGATGGGGAAGGAAAAGTGATGGAAAGCAAATGCAACGTGGGAAGAAGAAGGGCACTGGCAAAAGTATGAGGACTCGAAGAGAATCAACCTGCTTAAAGATTATAGGATGAAGTAGATATTGGACCTGTCCATAAAGATCGAAGGTTGTCTATGAGCTATAACAATCTACGAGACATTACCACTGAGTAAAAATACACAATTTCTTTGTGCAAGAGGGTGTAGCTAACACTTTGTAACAATTTCATGAGCATAATAAAACCCTCATTGAATGTTGGTTTTCTTGTTTTGGTTACCAAGCTTATTTGTTGTGTATTATGTGATTTAATTCTTATGTGGTTGTATTGGATAAATCATTGGTTGCTTAGGGGTGGCAGGTGTGAGGGGTATCATCTTAGATTTCAAAGGAAATCGAGAATTTTCCTTTGTCCGAGGATTAGATAAGACTACCAATAATCAAGTAAAATTTTTGGCACTTATTCGAGGGTTGATGATTTTGGAGCAAAAGGAATTTAATATAATCTCGATGATACAGGACTCCTCAATAATAATTTGTCATATGCATTATCTAATGATTTCTCAAGACACTCTTTTGAGTAGGTTAGTATCTAGAACTTGAATCCTCGTGAGAAGCATTGAAGTTGTAGATATCATCAAGTTGTACATGGGTTCTACTTCATTGCAAATAAACAAGCAAATGAAGCAATGAGTTTTCAAATGGGAATGGTGAGAAAAAAAGAGGAGGGGGGGGGGGCGCAGTTCAATGCTACCTCACATGAAAATTATGATAATTCCAACATCAACATTGAAGTGAATGAGTTTAAGGGACAAGTGGTGCTCTTCAAAGGTAGTGATTAATTGAGCTCTTAATTCCCCTGCTTCCAGAGTACATTCACACATTTCATCGCATGAGTGTTCAATTATTAATCATGTGGGGATGGGTGAAAGCATGTGGGATTTATCATTAAGCAGTCTGGAGTCTAATGATTATTTCTAGCTTCATTTTCCCCTTTTTCCATTGGCCATCTATTAGTAAGAAATCTTGGGAATTATTTGCTTAAGGCTCAATGTCGGCATTGTGTTTTTATAATCTATTGATTTGTTTGGTTTAGATTTGTGTCAATGGCCAATCCTCATGGTCATTTTGAAAAATGTACTATCTTTGAAAACTTGGACCAGTGTAGGGGAATTAGAAGAAGTGAGAGGCATGTTGGGGAGACATGGGAATGCTTATCATTATACATGTGGAAATGGGAACAGTGGTGAAGAGAATGGGAAAAGAGGGATTCTTTGGAGGCGTAGGCTCTGCAAAGGAAGATTATAGGCATAAATTCTTAGGTTGAATAAATAAAAATCAAGCAAATGAGTATGGAATATTTATGGAAAATAATACTCAAAGGATGGAAGAAATGGAAGAGATAAGTAATGGGTTGCAGGAAAAAATCAGAAACATGAGGTTAGTTGTTGAGGTCATTCAGTCAGTGGGTCCTTCTACTTTTGTTGTGGGATCTTATGAAATGGAACACATTATAGATTAGGAGGAAGAGACAGTGCAACATGATTCAACTCAAGAAAAGAAGTAATCTCTTGGCATTCAAATATCCAAGGTTGGTAGCAAACTAGAATCCCTCAATGGGCAAGCTCCTTTTTAATTTGTGAAAGTTGTCATGGTCAAATTGAAAACACACAAACAATGAACAATACCTTTTTCCAATCAAGTGTGTTAGTAAACAATATACATGTTGAATAGAAGGTAGTAGCTCTACAACTTTAAGACTAGTACATACAGTGTGCAGTAGAACACTTTCTTAAAAAATCTTTGTAGTGCACAAGACAATTTATCTTTATAAATTTTGTATTATCCTGCTAGATAGTTCGACCATAGCCTAATTTTAATACAAAAATATTTGTTTTTGTTAAAAAAGATCATTGGTTGCTTATAAAACATTTTTCCTCTTGTCGATTTAATGGTTGATTGTTAGAATACATGCACACACTCTTAATTGAGCATATTGGCACCTTTAGTTGATTACCTACAAACAATTTAGGTTTATTAGATCATTGGTTTTGAGGTTTGGCCTGTGTAACTTGCTAATACAATGAAAGTGGTAGAATG
>SNQJ01S0177621.1:1845-19787 GCA_010110895.2 Picea sitchensis
TATTGTAGGACTGCTGAGAGGGGGATGTGATGAAAAAAAGACCACGATGGCTAAAGAAAGGCGGTGGAAGGCACCTGGAAAGGTGGCGTTAACTTCTATTGAAACCAATATCGTATTTGGACTTCACTAGCCCGGAGAACCAAGAGCGGCTCGCTGGCCTCAAATCAAATGACTCACCAGGTTGGTAGGTAAATAGATCCTCATGAGTAATGAGGGATGGGGGTGAACCACCAATTCGTAGAGTCTTCAGACCTGACCACTGCGAGGAAAATCATGCCACACGCAACCTCGCCGAAAGGAGAAAAGGCAGTAAGAGTGGGTGATCAAGGGGAAGACGCAAGGGAAAGAGGAAGGAGAACTCTGGAAAAATATAGAGTGAGTGATAGCGGAGAAGAAGGAGAGTAACCTTCATTCTCGGTCACTGGAAAATAGAGACTCAGTCTCGCAGCATCGTGGTCTTAGCTCGGGGGTGGCTAGTGGTAAATCCGTTGGGAGTCACTGAGCCTACGGTTGGGTGGAAACGAGCACCCCTCTCAGCAGTTGCAATCACATCGGGTGATATTTATGATAAGTGTTTTACATCTTGCATCTTGAAATTTATATGCTGACATGTATGCTCATAGTCTGTGCAGCTTATGAATGGTTTGAGTATAATACTGTCTATGTGGCGTTTTGATCAGAAATGGTGGTTGCATGATTTTATTGGAAGGACCATGTATGGATTATGTTTATAAGTAGATTTATATATATGTATACCGATATAATTCAGACTTCAAGTCTACTTTCAGGAAATCTATATCTGTATTCGTCCCCGGGAATACTCATAATCGATCTCTCCACAGAGATACCCTTCTTGGAAAGATTACCAAGAACCTGAAAAAAAGGATTTGAAGGCGCAAGTCTTAGTAATCATGTACGAGGAAGAATGGGCCTTTCAAAATCTCGAAATAGCAGTGTAGGGATAAGTATCGATTGACAGACGAGATCCTGTCAAAATATCTATGGTCATTCACGACCGTTAGATTGGAGGAAGAAACGAGGGTGTTAAATGCCTTAACCCTTTTCCTTTATCTTCGTGAGTAGAGAAGAAATCGGGACCGTAGATGCCCAAGGTCCATGGGAGTATCTAGACCATTTGTTTTTCCACATCTAGGGAGCAGCGGGAGAGTGCACAGTGCGAGACAGATATGAATCGTCAGATCTTAGTTATAAAACCCGACAGTCGTTGGATCTATCAGGAGATGCATGAGGGTTAAGCCCTCGTGAACAAAGGCGAAAGTCTCGAAAGAGGATTTGGTATTGGGATTTCAGACTTCAGGATTTCGGAAGTCCTAATGACGAGAGGTCGGGAAACTTCACAATGAATGTCCTGAAATAGATCTGAGCCATCCATCTGGGAGGAGGACACGTGTCACAAGATCACCCATTTTGGGGATTAGGACTTCGAGATTTCGAAGGTCTCGTTGACAAGAGATCGGGACACTCCATAGTGGAAGTCCTGAAATAGATCTGGATCGTCCGATTAAGGGAGGATACGCGCCGTGAAATTACCCATTTCGTGGATTCGCACTTTGGGATTTTGGAGGTCTCATTGACAAGATATTGGGACACTCCATGGTGGAAGTCCCAAAATAGATCTGGACCATCCGATTAAGGGAGGATACGCGTCGTGAGATTAACCATTTCGGGGATTCGAACTTCGGGATTTCAGAAGTCTCAAAGACAAGAGATCGGGACACTCCATGGTGGATGTCTTGAAATAGATCTAGACCATATGATTAAGGGAGGACACATGTTGGGAGATCACCCATTTCAGGGATTCGGACATCGGGAAACAAAAGAGGAAGGTGAGCATTTTGACTTCGCACCTGGCGAAGTCCCGAAACAATCTGGACCACCCATCTATGGAGGACACGTGGTGGAGATCGAGAGTCCATCGGTATTTCTAATACCGGGGATTCGAATTGATAGAGGATTTGTGTCACTGGGGGTTGCAAGTCGCAAAATCGCGAAATGACGAGGATCGTCCATCTGAGGGAGGACACGTGGCAGCAATCCAGGATTTCGGGAGAGTCCCGAAAGGAAGAGTCCATTGGGATTTCGCAAATCGAGAATTTGGGAGTCCCGTTGAAAAGAGGTTGATCTCTCGTATTCATAAATCCTGAAATAAATAGGGCAGAGTTCTTATGAGGAATGGTCACCTGGATCAGGGCATAGCCAGGAGGGCTAATGTGACAAAGGCCATTTCGGGAAATTGGAAATCGGCAATTCAGGAGTCTCGTTGACAAGAGGTCAGGCTCTCGTATTAATAAGTCTCGAAGGGAATAAGACTACGGTCTTATGAGAAGTGTTCATATGGACCAAGGCATAGCCCAGGGGGATAAATGCTAATCGAAGCCTCTTCGGCATTTTGACATTTTGAGGTTTGCAAGGTTGAAAGACTCGACTCGCTTATACCAGTGATTCACGAAATGCAAAAAGGCACCTAGTTGTTTGCCCTGTGATCATGATCAATGATCACACAGAGGTGGGAAAAAGACAAGATCTAGCTTGTGCTAAGCCCCGTAGGATTTTGTGGATTCTATCCCTCGAGAAAAGGCAAAAAATTTATTATGCCGTAGTGGGTGTGTGACATTCGGATACTTATAGGGTGCAAGAAGAAATGATGACAGGGAAAGATGAACCTTAGTTTAACTAGGTACCACCTCCATATAACAATGCTCAGCCTTAGTATAACATTGTGCAACCACAATCCAACACTGTGCAACCACAGTATATCCCCACACAATATAACCAGGTACCTCAATATAATGCACCATGAGGAGATCGAGGTGGATACAAAGGTGGAGGATGAGGTAGAGGTCTAGTAGTTTGTCACAACTTCCAATGGCTAGGAAATTATGTAAGGGATTTCCCACTTCCACCTGCTACATGTATGTATTGTCGCATAGCAGACCATGATACAGAAGACTGTACAACGCTCTTGGGAAAGATCCAAGAAAAAAGGAACCAAAACAAGCAGAATGTAAAGTGGATTTTTGTAGAAGACAAGGATGATGGAAGAAGTATCAACATAGTCACGTGAGGAGGATCTAAGACAGGAACTGATGCAGTAAGACAAGATCCAATGCAACACCAATGGGTGAAGAATAATACTGAACAACTGAATCATTTTGATGCGTGGAAAGAAAAGGAAACATTCAAGGAGGAAAGACATGAGTTTCTCAAGAAACATTTTTCTTCTACATCAACTATGCAGAAAAATCATAACTCTCCTATGTACAAGAATCCTTCCTCAATGGACCATACCAGTAAAGCACAACCCCTAGAGAAAGTAAGTAACATGAAAAACAATCTTCAATCCTGTGTTAACCTATTGAATGACCCACCATCTATCAAGATCTTTCAAAATCTGTTGGAAATATGTAACACAGGGGCACAAGGAAAATTAGAGAAGAAAATAGTGATCATCTCCATTCAAGAAGAAGGACAAGCAAAGAATTCATACTAAATTCCAACATTGGAGATTTCAACATGGGTGATATTATACTGGACTTAGGATCTGAAGTCAATGTCTTATCTAAGAAGACATGGAAATGTATGGGAGAACCCACACTAGGATATTCGCTTGTCCAGTTGAAATTATCTAATCAACACAGAATTTTTCCAATTGGAAGACTTAAAGGTGTGACAATATATTTGTATGGAGTGCACACTAAGGAAAACTTTGATGTAATAGATATAGTATATGGCACAACACCTTATCTAGCATTACTTGGATTGGATTGGGAATTTGATAACCAAGACATAATAAAATTGAAGATAAGGAAAATGACATTTAAATCAAGTGAATATAGAGTCATTACACCATTAGATCTTTCAAAAGGAGAAAGGTTTGTAGAACCCACTTGTCTAGATTTGGAGGAAATAAACTAGTTGTACAGAACCACCGTGCGTGAAGAAGATTATGTTAATCCAACTTCAGATGGGGTACTCAGCTGGAGAATCATCACATTCTATGCTTCTGACTCAGACATAGGTTTGGATAATTGGCAAGAGAGACTACATGAATTTTCCACAAGAAGGTGTGCAAGAATAGTCCATGCAGTAACATGGGTTGGTACAGAGATAAGAGAACCTCCCAATTTCCACGGGGTAAATGACTTAGAGGAATTTATGAAAAAATATGAAGAAGAAGTATTATATAATAAGAAGCTCTTATCCCTGGATATTTCACTCAAGGCCACACTTGTGAGATGGTGGGGTGCGCACAATGAAACAATTCAGGACTAGTACCAATGTAAACAATTACTGTGCATTAGATTTGGTGCATAGCAGGGGAGAAATAAAATCCAGAGGTATGATAGGAAAGGAACACCATAAGAACACTTGGAGAAGTTCAAAACACAATCAAGGATGATACCACCAGAAGAATGGACTCATCACTTCATCCACACACTAGAGGAATCCAAGAGAACTGGTATGTAGACCAGGAGATGCACAGAGGCACTACAAAATGGACAACATTACAACATAATTTTGTAGTAACCTTCTCTTTTGAAGATGAGAACCCCAACATTGATTCATCACTGAAGCAGATAAAAGTTGTAATATTTATTGATGAATCAGAGGTGGAACTCATGATAGAGTATCAATAACAAAATAGACAGACAGTCAAAGAACTACTTTCATGTTATCATGTTGAAGAGGAAGAACCAGATGAAGATGACTTGCACAATATTCAAATTACAAAAATTGAAGGATAAAGAGAGGTGGAAGTTCCATCTTTGGAGTCATAAGTATTTGTTTCAAAAATCAAGATGAAGAAAGTCAACATTGGGAAAATTGATAACCCTAAAATGGCTAGTATTGGAGACTATTGGGATGAACAAATAGTAGAAAGAATAACATAGTTACTGCACGAATACAATGACTCGTTCCCAATGACCTTTACCAATATAAAAGGCATATCAGGAGAAATAGGAGAGATGAAGATACCCCTCAAACCTTAGGCAAGACATGTTAGGAAGAGACCTTATGGATTGAATCCAATATATAAGAAGACAGTGAAGGAAGAAATAGACAGAATGTTGGAATCTAGTATGATAGAAACAATAGAGGAATCTTAATGGATAAGTCCTATGGTAGTCCAAGAAAAGAAACAAGGGGGCATAAGGATTTGTGTAGATTTGAGAAAACTAAATGATGCTTTCCTACATGACCCTTTTCTTACCCCTTTCACATATGAAGTATTATAAAATGTGGGAGGCCAGGAATCATATTCATTTACAAATGGATTCTCATTTTACCATCAGATCAAAACAATTCTAGAAGATAGGTATAAGACTACTTTTGCTACAGAATTTGGATCATATTAGTACACAGTCATGCTATTTGGGTTGAAGAATGCACCAACCATATTTTCAAGAGTAGTCATAGTTTCTTTTAAGGAATTCATACATTAGTTTTTAGAAGTATATTTGGATGTCTAGACAGTATATATTATGTTAAAGGATCATGTAGAAGGGTTGAGACTCATGTTGGAAAGATGCAGGCAATGTCAGATATTATTGAATATCAAGAAATGCATTTTTGGGACACCTTTTGGATATTGTTGGGACATATAGTGTGTAAACAAGGATTTCTAGTAGATCCTGCCAAGACTGCAGTCATTGTAAATTTAACACCACCAAAATCAGTGTACCAATTGAGAGAAACACTAGGAAATACAGGCTATTATAACAAATTTGTAAAAGGGTATGTGTAGATTACTGCACCAATGGAAAAATTGTTAAAGAAGGATATTAGATTTCAGTGGAATGAGGATTGTCAACAAGGGTTGGAAACCTTAAAATAAAATATGGTTACAACACCTATCTTAGTATTCCCATATTGGGAAAAGACATTTCATGTGCATGTAGATGCATCAACCATAGCTCTTGGAGAAATTCTAGTGCAGCCAAAAGTAGGGGATTTAGACCACCCTATAACATTTGCAAGAAGAAAATTGTCAGAATCATAGCATAATTACAAAACCATAGAAACATAAGGACTAGACATGTTATATGCACTTCAGAATTTCAAGCACTATTTATTGGATAAAAACTTTAAGATGTTCACATATCATTCTTCCCTCAAATATCTAGTCAACAAGCCAGTGTTGGGGGGGAGGATCTGTAGATGGTTGTTGTTATTTCAAGAATTTGATTTTGAAGTGATAGGCCAACCAGGGAAGCTGAATGCAGGACCGGATCACTTGTTAAAGGTAAATAATGGAGAAGAACCTACCAACTTCGAAGACAACTTCCCTAATGCTCAATTGTTTTCAGTACAAATAGGTGATGAATATTTTGTTGATATTGTTGAATACTTAAGTATAGGGGTTGCACCACAAGAGTTTAGCACTATGAAGAAGAAGAATATGGTAGTCAGAGCTGCAAACTATCAACTTATTGTAGGACACTTATACAATATGGGCACAAACAACATTTTGAGGTGTGTATTAGAACATGAGGGACCCGAAATTTTGATAGAAGTTCATGAAGGAATAGCTGGAGGACACTATGCAGGAAAATATATTGCACAGAAGGTATTGTGCATAGGATTATGGTGGCCAACAGTCCATAGATATGCTAAGGAATATTTTCAGATATCTGATGTTTGTTAAAGGGTTGGAAAACCGAACAGAAGGGATGAGATGCCCCTAAGACCAAAAGTAAATTTGCAGGTATTTGACAAATGGGAAATAGACTTTGTTGGACCAATCAATCCAACAACAAAAATATCAAGAGCTAGATATATCATTACTGCAAAAAAATACTTAACAAGATGGGTAGAAGAAACATCAGTCAAAGATAGCAGCGTAGAGACAACAACACACTTCTTGTTTGAGAAATTGATCACCAGATTTGGATGTCCAAGGATTTTGATTACTAACCAAGGTAATCACTTTATCAATAGTACTATCAAGGCTATGACTGAGGAGTTTGAATTATATCACCATAAGAGTACACCATACCATCCTTAGTAAAATGGAATAGTAGAAGCCTTCAATAAGATCTGGGAGAACAATCTGACTAAGATCTGCAATGTCAACAAGAATGACTGGGAATTGAAAATACTAGAAGTATTATGGGAATATAGGACTGCATGTAAGAAGTTGATAGGAAAGACACCATTCGTATTGGTGTATGGGCAGGAAGCAGTAATGCCATTAGAATTTTTGGTACCCACTTTGCTTGTGGCAGCAATTACCAACATGACAGAAAGATGAGAAGTAAAGGAAAGGTTAAATAAACTAATGGATATGGAAGAGGATAGTATTCTGGCAGGATCTCACCAGGAAGTGCAGAAATCAAGAGACAAATCTTGACATGATAGACATATTAAGAAGAAGAGTTTCAAGGAAGGAGACCTAGTCTTGTTCTATGACAGTAAATTTTTCCAAAATCCTGGTAAATTTAGAATGCATTGGCTAGGGCCCTATGAAGTAAATACTATCACATATGGGGGATATGTACAACTAAAGGATCTGGAAGGAACAAAACTGAAAGGAATGATCAACAGGAGTCGACTAAAATTATAGAAGCACAGTTGACCTCCTAACGCTTAAAAGTTACATAGCAGTAATTAATGCATGTATATAGTGTACTATAGTAAAGAGTAGAACAAAAAAAGATAAAAGGAATTAAAAAGGAGAAAAACAAGGAAAAAGAAATAAAAAAATACTGGGAAATATCATGTGCAGAAATAGAGAAATCAACGCGACAAAAAGAAAAAAAATGTCTGCATGCAACATATGGTTGATAGAAATAAAATCATCATGCACTAAGGAAAAATAATAACATAAATGCACAACACACTCAAAAAATTCAGCGCACCGGAAAAGGGGTTGACGATCGGAAAAGTGAAAAATAGTTGTTAGGGAAAAAAGGCATGAATTGGAGCATGTATGGAATCAAATGAAGCATACTCGACAATATTCAATGCATTAATCACAAACAGAGAAGATTCTACGATAATATTCAAGGCATTTATGGCACTCTCTATATAAAGGGGAAACGTGGGAAAACCAAGTTTTATTGTGAAATTGCAAAGTCACGGAGTTAGAGAGCATGCAGACGATAAGAAAATGGATGAGTGAAGAGAGAAAACCAGTCAAATATTATTTGGAAAAGTAGGAAGTACCCATAATGGCACCTACGAAGATCGGCACACCAAGATAAACTGTAAGAAAAACCATAAGCAACCTTAGGTCACCACACGAAACTATGGAGGCGGAGCAAGAAATGGCCCAGAGAGAGGGAATTGTCGATTTCGATGCAACTCCATCCTCGTAGATCGAACCGCTAAGTTCCACATTGGTCAAATAAGAAGTACAAGTCCCAACGATGGTCGTGATGGACATTGATTCACACGACAATGTGCATGGCCATGAAACAGTCGACGCAAGAAACCTACAGCAACCGGTGAGGTTCGAAGTAACCCAAAGAACAAATGGTGATGCCAACGAGAAAACATAGGAAGGGGCATGGTCCATGCAGCAACATGAAGGGCTAGTAGAGTACATAATCGGGTAGCCAAAATCGGGCAAAGAAGATAGACAAGTGGAGGATGGGACCCCTATCACGCTAGTAAGAAGAAAGGGAAGACAACCCATGGCGCGGTCCCCTCGCAAGAAACCTGACATATTAATCATATTGTCGCACATTATAGAGGGGGTGCAGGCCATGCCAAAGCTATTGGGTTGCATGGAAAAACTCAAATGTGCATACCATGATGTGTCTGACACTGGAAAATTCCCTGAATTTGTGCAACATGTCTATATGGAGAGGATAGGAACAAGACCCTTTGGAGATCCTATGTTGAAACCAAAGAAATGAGTTGTAGGCTGACCAAACACATGGATCCTAAACCTTATGGAGATTCCCCACTTTGTAAAGGGGAGAGAAATGAATAATTACGTCAAGAAGTTGATGGAAGTCCTCCATGGAGGATTCTTATGGATGGAGGAACCCGTCTCCATCGACGTGGAACTAATTGCATTCATCAAAGGTCTATCGTCAATGGGAAAAATTTCCATGAAATACCTATACGGAAAAACTAAATAAAATTCCATAGCAGATGAAATGAAGAAAACATATGGGACGAAGAGAGGCTCATGCGGGATCATCATCAAAAGGATCAACAATGCATCCACCCGAATGGCCACAAAAATCTTGGCATGAAAACTTCTAAGAAAATGCCTCAAAGAGGAGGTCCCTGTAGAGGTTGTCACAACTTCAACACGGTGTGCAAACGAAACCATCCTTAGTTGGACCCCATACCTTCTGAACCTGTTCCTCAAAAACTGCAAGGATGTGCAAGACTTGGGAAAAGATTTCCATTACTCATGGTTGATGGTTCTGATAGCATTAATTAGGTGGAATGATCCTCCATAATCCTACTTTTGCGATAGAGTAGTTCATTTCCATGCATCGTGGTATACATCATTGGATATCACTTCAGACCCCAGGAAAGAAGTGGAAACATGGGTACCTTTTCTTGGTACTTCAGCGACATCCAGGAGAGCATATATAATACATGGAGAATCACTTAGGAGGTTTTCATGTGGTATAAAGGTATAGAGAAATTCAAAGCTACACACCACAACATGTGGATCCAAGCACGCAGGATCCAACAAAGGAATGGTTGCAACTACGATATTGCATCAATGAGGAGGAGGTGTAAATCGTAGTATGAGACTGGAAAGACAAATGGAAGATACCAGTCATTACCAAAGAAATTCCAAAAGGGAAGGAGGTATACATAGGGTCATATAAGACACCTGCAGGAGACAACACTATGCCCAAGAAGCATACAGAACAGGGGAAGCCTAGTCAGAAGTTGACGCAAGAGAAGAAGGGGTTTTCTCCAAAGAAGGATGCACAAACATGAAATAAGGACACTTCCCTAGTGTAGGAAACATGAGGAAGGGGGGACACATCGACATAAGAAACCCCTTCAACAACCACTCCAAAAGAAACAGGGCCACTCAAATGACCGATTATAAATACAGGGGGGCCACCCAAGAAGGCCAAGGCTCATAAGAAGCTACCTAAGTACACAATTACTAAGGATGATTCCAACCTCCTCATAGAAAGAGTATAAAATCGTGTAACTGAGGAATTCAAAGAGGCCCAAGACCAATAAAGTAGAATACAAAATGATTTGGTTGACATAAGGAAAGTCCTAGAGAAAATAAAATCAATGCAAAGGCCTGAAAGGGGAACAAAATCCTTCCCTACAACAACAAAATTAGAGACAAGGACCACGCCAAATGAGGAAGATACCATTCGTACCATATTACAAGTGAGTCCAAGCTTCCAAGTAACATCATAGATTCTACAAATGGACAAGGACGTATCCCAAACACCAATGAAGGATCTGACACATGTAAAGTTGGTAATGGCAAGGAGACCAACCAAGGCACTGTACAGGATTCAAGTCAATGTCATGCAAGAAGTGCAATAACACGCAAGGGAAAATGTGGTGGAATTGTAGGAAAAAAAGAATGGAAGGGATGCCCTGGAATTGGGAGTCGAGCAGGTGAATCTTGAAACAAAAGAGGAAAAAGAACATGCATATAGAATGGAACATGGATTGATAGCGATTTATAAATGTATCCTAGAAAACGCACAAGCATGTAGAAGAGAGCATAGGAGAAAATCAACATGATTATAAAAACCATTGACCATTATAAGTAGGAGATTGAGGAGCTCAGAGAAAGGCTCAACCCTAAAAATCCTCCCGAGGTCTGAGAAAAAATAGCATAGGAATATGCACTCCAAATAACTGAGATGGAGAAAGTAACAAGGGAAGTTAAAGAATTGTTTGACAAAGTTGTGCAAATATGAAAGATCCTGGAAGAGGATGAGAAGGTCCAACAGTGGGACCAAGAAGAGGAAAGAATCACCATTTCCATACAAGAGCTCAAACAAAGGAAGAAAGTGATGAGCATCATAGAGTGCTTCAAGGGCACTCAGGATATGAAGAAGATGCAGACAGATTTGAAAGCAGCGCAGATGCATAAGAAAGAGAGACAAGAGGAACTGGAACACCTCCAAGAACAAGCATCATAGACGATCACATAGTTGGAGGAAGAAAAGAAAATTATGGAAAAGGCAAAGATAGAGGACGCAACATTGGTCTAGGAGGAGATAACAATGAAATCAGTGGAGGGTCTAATAAGAAAAGTTGTGCAAGTTCCACAGTTTGGAGACATCAGTAGAAGGAGCATGCGCTAACTAAGTTTCTTGGTATGAACCACATGTCAGTGTTGGGGACCTATTGGGCGCAAACCTATTTTGAGAAGAAAGGTTGTTTTAAGTGCAAGAACAATTCTAGAGAAGAAGGTATACTTTTGGAAAGGCCTAATTTTGGAAATAATACCTAATTTTGGAGTGCATGCAATTGAAGGAAAGAAAGAAGCATGTAGAAAAAGAAGGAAAATCAACGTGCAAGAGGAAAAGAAACATGGCATGTAGGAATTTAGACCTAACCATGTTAGGGTTAGGGTTTTGGATAATGATTATAACAGCTATAAGCCTAAAAACTAGTATAAATAAGAGCGAGGGAGGTCTAGGTCGAGGTTATTGAATTTTTGGTTGGATGTTCATTTATTGTTCAATAGTTGTAAGTTAGAAGTTGATATAAAAGAGTCAAGTAGGTCAGATCTTGAGGGTTAGGTCACAGGTTGAGGATACTGGTGTGATCTAGTCCGCCTCATAGAAGGTCTTAAACCCATTTAGGCTTGTAAGGAGAAATATGTAATGTGCACAACGCTATATTTTACAGTGGACCTAATAAAAGAGTAGAGAAGCCAAATCTTTGTGGATGTATCCCAAGAGGGGGTGAACCATGGTTAAACGTATGCTATGTGTGTTGTTTAATGTAGGTTTATGTTTTTTCAGTGATTGATTTTATTTACCTTCTGTCAATGAGTGATTTATGAATGAATGGTTAAGCTAGATATGTTAGAATTCATGCATGGCCTGGAAGATGAATAAATCCTAGGAATATTAAATGGATAATTCGATGAATTCATGAAGAAGGTAGAATACAATCCTACATCCCCACTCATTCTTATACTAAAATCACTTGAGCATTGCAGTCACCCATAGAACTATCTCAGGTGAGACTGTGCAGTGCACTCTGTGTGTTGTGTTGCCTTCTGGTTTACCAATAGGGTCGATAGTTTTAGAGGGTTTTGTTGGAAACCTATTCATATATGAACATGGGTTAGCCAAAGAAGTAGAAGTGAGAGAAATATTAACCAACAATTAGGAATTCAGTTTCATCGGCCTACCGTCATCTGGTGTGACAACAAGGGCACTTTGAAGTTCTGTAGAGATCTAGTTCATAGGCAACAGATGAAGCACATCGAGATCTACATGCAATAAATCCGAGACTTAGTACACAAGGGGATCATCAACCTATAGTTCTATCCTTCAGAAAAAAAGACTACAGACATATTCACCAAGACCTTCATTGAGAACAATTTCCATTCTCTGTGCAATCATCTTGGAGTGAAGGACACAATTGCCTAACAACTATCGATTCTTATTTTTGCATACATTTTACTTGGGGGGGGGTTACCATTAGTTTTTCCCTCTTTTCTCATTTATTTTAGTGTATATTTGGTATTTGGGTATCTACCATGGCCTCGTTGCTAGGACCCATTCTTTATTTTCACCATAGTGATGTTCAGGGGGGGTCTTGGAGATACTTCACAAACACCTATGATTTATTTTTCCTAAGGTTTTTCCTATGTTTATTAGTGATTATTAAGTATCCTATAGTTTATGGAGAATATTCCTCTAGGAGAATATTCTCTTGAGTTCACACTTCAATTTGATCAGTTGAGTAGAGTCTAGATGCCACATTGGGATCATCACCAGCTAATGCACATTGTACATGGGATTATCACCAAACTATATCATTACTCATGATTCCTTGGTATCCTCCTCCCTTCACTCTATTTTAATTAGTTAACTTAAGACTTAAAGACTAGTTAACTTAGACTAGGTGGCAATTCACTCCCGTAACTACCTAAGAGGCTAGACTAGGTGGCAGTTTACTCCCGTAACTACTGGTGTGTGTCTATATCACTATATACCACCACTATGGTTCATTGGATTCTCCTCCAGTGCACATTAGTTGAGTTATACATATTATATCATGTGTAAATTATCATTCATTTATTTGGTTAATGAGAATTCTTCTATTCACCATGATATTCTTCCTTAATGTAGCATCCCCCATCCCAACCGAGGGACATTATGGTGTGGAAAAGTCACAAATGTTTTTCTAACTAATTAAATTCCTATAGATTTTAGCTACGAATTAAACCAGATTTAGCTACTATCTATAACCATAAAATATAAGCATATACAACATTCTAAAATAGACATGAAATGCAGCTGATAGAAAAACATAACAACATATAAATTCTTCTCAAATACACAAAGATCATACATAAAAAATTAACTCATAAAATAGATAAACACTTATATTCTCGCAATATTTTTGCAACCAGCTTCTTTGGATGGACGTTCCACCCAACCATAGACTTGTTGTTCCAAATATCAATAACCAATCATCCCCGAGCTGAGGCTAGCAATCCACAAAATAGGGTGGTGTTTCAATGTCCACTCACAACCCAATGATATTCTCCTATAGTTATATTGATTTTCCACCAACTCTCTTCCTCTTGATCTTACCAACCCAAGGAATGTACCCCTTCACTGATATCAGTCCCTCAGGAATCCCATTCATTTATCAGATTCTCTTTGGCACATGTAACCAGGAATCTCTCAGTTGAGAACTCAAGGGAACTTATTTCTAGGAAAACTACCAGCTAATAACAACAAACACTTCCTGATTTAGTGCAAATCACACAGGAGTTCACTCTTCGTGCCTGACAACCTGGATCTTAGATATTCATCTCTAAAATGATCCAAATATTCTCCATCATGCTCTATAATGCGTCCTCCATGGATAAACCAAATCAAAGATCTCTTTCTTGTCTCTACTTGCTCTTCATGCACAAAACTTCATTATCTAAAATTGTTGTCCCAACCCATACAAAGTTTCTCCCTTTGGATTTCGTTTCTTGACTCACACACTTCCCCAAGCTGATTGTACTCAACCCACATGTGAACAATAGCTTTTGTATTTGACCACTCACACCTACCTCTTACATGTATTCAATGATTGGATTTGGGAACACTCAATAAAAGAATGGAAGGTTCATATACAAACAACAATTTTAGGAACAATGGGTTGAATTAGTATACATGGGTAATTCCTACTTGGACCCCTCTTGGACATTATCCTAGACCCTACCCTCTCTTGTGGATTAATTCATCCCCCATCTATGTCCATGTCCCCTTAGTAATTGGCATCACATTTTATTAATAACATGTATAAATACAATTCATATATTGCATCACTTTGGCTGTAGCCACACATTATATCTACATAAACATTAATTAAGTTGGGGATTATAGTGGGGATGTTAGAGTCTAGAATTATCCCTAATCCAATATGTTCAAGATATATCTTTCATCAAAAGAGGAGTACCGCCTCTATAAAAATAAAGGGGGATTTATATCCTTGTGAGGTTGTTGTTTGGACCTTAACATATCTAGAGATCAACATTTTTTGCGAGCATACCGGGGAATGATTTGTTTTCAAGAAATATGATACTTTTATAATAATATGTTATGGGAAAACTAGATGTTGTCTAGTTGATATAGAATTTTATGCAAGATGAATTGGGTTCTTAAAAACCTTGTTCAAAAAGAATTAAATGGTCTTGAATACATATTGTTGAAGTTTTAGTCACAAATCAGTTGTGAGAACTTCCATAGAATCAAATAACCATCCAAGATTTGGGAAGATGATCTCCCTGGTGACTCCATCATCGAAACTCAAGAAATATTCGTGGGTGACTTTACTGAAAATATTTTGGACTTTCAAGAAGATCAATATAAAGACTCCTCCAAGAAATTTATTTCATGCTATGAAGATATTTTCCCTTCTCGACTAGGCCCAACTATATTTTTCCAAGATATAATAAAGGGATAGGGTGTCCAAATAAAGAAATGGTTGCATAGAAGTTCACTCAATTTGCAACGACAAATTCATCCCTTGCCAGATATTTCCATGGACAAGTTTCCCATATTCTTAGGGTTCATACTTCAGAGGATGCATAGAAACATTTGATTAAGTTTGATGGTTCTTGTGAAATATTCAATGTGGTTGGAAGTGTTGTTGCATGTCGATTGTTTATCTTAACTCTAAAGGAAAATTCTAGTGAATCGTTTTATTCATTGATGTTCGAAACCATCACTAGATGGGATGTACTAGAAAATTTATTTGTGGATAAATGTGTTCCAAGAAAATATACATATTCCCTTTTATTGAAGTTGGTTGAAATCCATATGAATGAGAAAGAGATAGTCAAATATTTCACTTTCATATTCATGAAATTTATTGATGATATTCCTCAAGAAATGTTTCCAAACAATGTCATTATTTTCAGTTGCTATGAACATGCTTTTCCCATGAATCTGAAATTTCTATTGAAGAAAGAGGGAAAGTGCAACTGGAAAGAATTAATGCAATTAGCTCAAGTCATTGAAAGAAATGTTCTTGAAACTGATGCTAATATATTAAACTTCCCAATATTTTTTCAAGACAATAAAGGAATGGATTCAAAATAAATTTTTGATGAAAGACATGATTTTTTTTTTCCATATCTTATTCTTGAAATTGAAAATGAGAACTATAATGTTTTAATTCAAGAAAAATACCATCCTCTACATTCTCCATTGGAGGAAAACTTTGACCTCTCATGTGTTCAATTTGAGAGTAATGATCACGATGAAAATGTTGCATCATAGTCTCAATGGTAGAGACAACTTATACCAAGAAACAAGAAGAATGCCTACATTGAATGAACATAATTCATGATGAAAATAATTACTTTACATCAAAATTTTATGATATTGATTGCTCGTGTGAAGCTGAGTTTAATGAAGACGATATCTTCCAAGCATCGAAAGAAGGGAAATTTCAACAAGAATATCCATGGGTGATTTTTTATTTATTTATAAAGATAATGAAGTTGTTGATGAACAACAAAATACAACCTTACAGTTCCCACAAATGTTCAACATCATTTCATCTTTGCAACCTCACCATGGAAACATAGTCATTGTATAGAGAAGGAATGTTTTCAAGATATTGTTGATGAATCAAGAATCTTGGATTTGGTCAATAATAAGGAGAAATATGAGAATATCTTCAAACTATAATCTTCTCATCCAACCATAGACAACATCAATCATGAGAAATCAGGAATTTATTTTATTGTATTATGGTTCCAAATCATTGTTGACCAAGCAATACAATCAGATTTTGTGCACATCTTGCTCAGTTTTTCTTCAACACACTTTGGACATACCCCTGACTCTTTGGTACTAGCTACAATATGTTCCAGTATTATGGAACAAATTCAAAAGATTAGTTGGATTCTTAAATGGATCCATTGGAAATTTAAATACACCTAAAAGTGTCTCTTTCTCTCTAAGTAGGATAGGGTAGGTAGATATTCTTTGTACATAGTTTACTTCTTTAATCAAAGTGTTTCACAATGAAGTAGTTGTTAAGTGGAGGAGATATTTGAAGATAACCCCATGGAAGAGGAATTAAAAGAATCCATTTTGAAAATGAATCCATATCCCCATGTAGAAGGTAGCTGGTCTTCATATTTTTGTTTTCTTGGTAATCCTGCAATTGGAGCCAGTTGTTGATAAAAAATTTGGTCACCTTTATTTTCCTGCTCCTGGAATAATAAAAAAAAATAATATCATAAGAAGAAAAATTCAAACGATTAGAAGTTTGTTGTGTATCCCATGGTCTCAACTTCATCACACATTTTTTGGATTCAAAATCCAAGTTTGTATGCTCAACATGTCTAGGTTTTCGTCCAACCTCGCAAAGAGTACTTCTTCCATGTGCAACATAACTAATTTTTTTCTTGGAACCACATTTTCAATTATTCTCTTGGAACCATTTTCTTAGAAGAATTGATATATTGGGACTTCTCTCTTAATCTCTTTTATCCTTTATTTAATTTCTTGGAACTCAAAATTTTTTTTGGAGCTACATTACTCCACTCTTCTCCACTCTTTTGCACTAAGTGTTCCTCTCTTACAATCTATTCCACACTTAGAATTTTTCTCCATTTTCCCTCGACTCCTCTCTTCTATACTTAGTTTATTTTTCAAATTTATTTACACACTCCTTCTTCCTCACTTCTCTTACACTTTTTATACTTGGAATTTTTCATATCTCCTTATTTCTCCATCTCTCCTCCCGTTAGTCCCTCTTCTTCCCATACATAGATTTTTTCTCTTGTTTTTCCCTCACGTAACTCCTTTGTGGGTTCACTCACCTCCCCAGGTTCATATCCCTTATCCCTCCACACACACCTCAACCCAATAACCTTCCTCTCTCTCCTTCCTCACCACCTCCCTCCATTCTCTCGTCCCATTTTCCCAGTACTTAACTTATCTTTTAAATATAATTCCAGGACCTATTAACCAATGAGATTATGGCATATGGAAGCAAATGGAATGATGACATATGACAGTGAATGGAATCATGAACGTGGATTCTTACTCACCAATGACATGGACATTAACTCATTGTTGAATGGGCATCGATTAGGCATTAGGCGAATGTTGACTGGGCTATCAAAACTTTAATTAATTCATGAAATTTCGTAAGGTCAAATATCCAAGTTTTCATAGTATCCATATGCTTCACATGAGAAGTATGGTAAAATTTTCAATATATACACTAAACTCTCAACACCAAAAGTACATGTGGGA
>SNQJ01S0177622.1:0-19787 GCA_010110895.2 Picea sitchensis
TTATTTAATAGAAGATATTGTTCACTGGATATTTGTGTTATTCTTCATATCTCTATGTTTATTGTATTTATCCTGTTAATCAGTTCATTCCGCTCCTAAATCCGGATCATCGATTCTCTTTAATGTATCAAGAGAGGTATATTTTGTTCCTAAGGTAATGCAATGAAGTCCCTTACTTCGTAGTAATCCTTTGTATAGGATTTCCATGAGAAGTAGTTAGAACCGATAAGTAGGATCTCACTTAGACTCGCTATATTACAATATGTAGGTAATATGGCTTCAAAATTAGAAACTAACTTCTTAGATGGAAAGAGCTCGAAAAAAAAGGCAATTTAAAAAAAAAGCACTAAAAATGGACTTTATATGTCAAAGTTGTGCCCTTTTCAGGAAAGGCATAAAAAGTAACCAAGGTGTTGTGTGGAAAGTGGATATTGGCTCCCCTGGTGATGTGTGCACAATGAGATAGCTAAGTAATAATAGAGAAAAAAAAGTGTCTTCTATATCTAACTTTTTCCTACAAGCTCACTTTTACAAATAAGTTACTTTTACAATGTAAGTGACCCACTTTTATAAAATAAGTGAGAATCACTTTTACAATGAAGTTACTTTTTAATTTAAGTAAAGACAACAACAAAGACACATTCAATAAGCAATCATTTTGGAGTTGCTATACTCTTCAAGTTACAAGTTAATTTTTGTGTTCCTTTATTTGAATGTTGAATAGGCAAAGATTCTTTGGAGAAATGGTTATGTTATCCCCATTTTGTGAGATAACTAAGGAGATGATTTCTCGAGAACCTTAGGTTTCATATATGGATTGTCGAGAGACCACATGACTAGCAGTGTCCACTTGTGCATACAGAAGCCCGGTCTATCACCACATTCTAATCTATTTTCAATGCATCCACCACACCAGCTAGCTTATGGAAGGCAGATGGGTCTTGCTCCATGTGGTACAAGTCATGTATTATGGCAGGTAATCACCCTAATATTTGAGGCATTTAAAAAATGTGTATTTAAGTTTATTTTGATTATAGAATGCCTCCTTGGACATTATTCTTTTGACCTTGTTTCAGCTTGGTGAGTGTCATAGATTTCCTAGTAAGTGGCCAAACCTTTGGGGAAGGTTTGTGACTGGGGGTCCCTTAAGAGGTTATCGTACCATTCTCGACTATACTTACCACTTTCCACTCATTACACACCCATCATATTGTCTTCTTATAGGCCCTTTGACTTTAGTGACCCAAAAAGGGCATGTACCCCATTTCATGGCAAGAAGGGGTTGAAGGGCCAGGGGGATGGTTGTTGGAAAAATATAAAATCCAATCATTAACCTTATATATGTTCACCCATGGATCCCGAGGATAGTGAAATGTCCCTCATAAGAAACTGATGGGACCCATGAAAAATAATTAATACAAAATCCCAACCAAGGTGGAGCATGTGTGGGCATTGTTTTTAATGCTTAGCTAGAAGCCCCACACATGTTTCATCTTGGAGAAGCATGATGCGACTAGGGTAGAGTCAAGGTGGGCACATTTTTTCATGCTTAGGTAGAAGACCCACCTTGGATTCAACCTGGAAACATCCTAAAAGAATAAAAGGAAATAAATGGGCTTGGAAAAAGGTTGCATTGAAAACAAAGGTGCAACACACCCCCTACAAAGGCACCCATAAATGAGACAATATGAGCCCATGTATGTCATGAAACTCATTGACCTATGAAGTCTAAATCCCTTTCCACATCATCATCCACTACATGACCTTGAAAATCCATCCTTGGAAGCATCCCCTACTTGAGGGTTTTGGTCTACCCAATAGGAATTTTATGACACCCCTCCCATACCTAAACTTGGTCAATTGTATAGGGTCTTGGAGCATTTGTTTAATTTGATGAGGCAGTTTTGATGCACATTCTTAGGTGCCTTGTTTATTATATGTGGTTTACACTTATCATGGTATCTTTGACTTGAGATCTTTGGAGGGCGTACCCTTTTGTTTTGTTGGACCTTGCTTGGTGGCCAGTTTTGGGAGAACAAGCCTAGCTTGGGCTTCCATGGGGAAACAATCCCACATTTTGGATGTTGTAGGCCCACACACCAGATCACATGCATTTGGAGGCTTACATGGCATCATGTAGGATCTTACCCAGCCCCTATTACCCAAACGACTTGCCTATTAGAGGCAAAACATCAACTTTTTAGGCTTAACGTCATGCTTGAGGGGGTTTGGTGGTGATAGAGTTATTGCACATTGACACTTGGTGTGATTTGACCAGAGGAGACATGGATTGACTCTAGCACATGAAGAGGAGGCTCAAGGAGCCCCAACAACCTCTTTCTTCTTCACCAACGAATTGGAAAAGTGTCAAAACAAACCCTAAAGGGGTGATGTCATCTTACTTTTAGGGTTTCTAATGTGTTAAAGTGAAAATTAAATATTATTATTTGGTTCAAGGGGTAAGATAAGGGTTTTTTACCCCTTGTCTTATGTTTTACCCTTTCTAAGTGGACAAATTATGTTTTAAGCTTTTGTATAAATAGAGATCATGTGAATCTCATTTCATAACATAACTCTTCGATTTTGGAGAAGTACTTGGCTGAAATTTTCACCCCCCTTGGGGATTTTCTCTCTCTTTTGCATTTTTTCATGGTATACTTTGTTATTGGTGGGAGGAAGTGGCGCCCTACCTCCTATGGAGAATTTCTCTTGCATATTGGTGGATAATTCTTGGTAAAGTAGAAGTTTATAGTGTTGATTCTTGCTCTAGTTTAAGTGTTTCATCTTGTTATTGTCTCTTTTTCTTAGTTGCAAGGTTAACTATTTGAATTTCTTGGGGATTATAAGTTCATACAAGCCCACTAAGCTCATCAATTTTTGTCTTGGAAATAATTTGTTACTTAAGGAAGTGCTAGGAGAAGTAAAAGGGCTTACACCTTTCTAGCACATTCCTAGTTAGCTTTACTTGCCTTGGTGAGTAAGAGGGTTTACACCCCCAAGGAAGTAGTATATTTAACTCACTCTTTGACTCCATAACCCAATATTCAAGGCACTAATCATTTACTTTTTTGCATTGGAGAAATAAAATAGTGCATTGGGAAACGTGAATTTTCGTCATTTCAACTTTCTGCAATTTGGGTTTTGTTCCTTGTGCCTAGAGCACCTCTTAGCCACTAGGGAATCCCCTATAAAGTGGTATTTCTTGATGATGTTATAAAATTTCATCTTCATCCATTAGGGTTGTAGAAACCCTAACCTTCTTTCACTCATAACTTGCTTTTCAACTGTCAAAATTAGCTAATATTTTTCCACTTTTATCTACTTGGTCTAGCAAAACTTTTGGGTGGATTCTTTGTGGGTTTTGGTTGTTTAATTTACTGCTGTAACAACAAGATTTCTACAGCCATAAGGTTGAAAAATATTTCTGCAAACACCTTTTATTTTGGCCTTCTTTCATCGCTAAATTCTAATGCTATCTTACTTGGGTTGATCTAGTTGTTTATAGTTTATCTCTTGCTCTTTCAACTAGACTTTTAGCAACTTATTTTGCAGCATTAATTATATTTTTTATTGCTGATATATACTATTACTAATTGATGAAATTAGGAAAGCAATCTTAACTTTCTTTTCCATCATATACTTGGGCTTGTATCGTTGTTTTCCTTGTGTCTCGGTCAGGTACAATCAACATTTGCAAGGTCTACTACTTCTTGGAAACTTTTGGATACCATCAAGACCTTACTCAATCCCTTCTTCACACATAGAAACATTACTCAAGCCCTTCTTCACACATAGAAACATGACCTATAGGGGAATTCATTCATACATCACATTTTCCATCTCATTCCCCCCCTAGGTTCACTGGGATTCCCCCTTTGAGATGACCACCTCACCTCTAAAGTGATGGGAACAACTACCTAAGGTGACAGTGGGTAGGTTCTCTCTTAGTTGTTGCCATTTGGTGGTTGGGCCGGGATTTTCCCAACCTACAACTTGTGTGATAACAGGTTAAATGTGTTAGATGGTTATTACTCTATTCAAAAAAAAAAAAAATTGAAAATGAAAATATCACCTTTGCACTCCTTAAGTCCCTTCCCCATGTCAAATATTGGTGGGATATGTACCTAGGAGAGACTTGTCAAAAATGAGTTTACAACATTTAGGATAAAACTCACTTTGGTATATTTTCTTGATGCCCTCAAGGAGGAACTCTACCATGTTGGAAACTATGATGAATAGTAGATTAGATGGACAAATTTGAGATAAGAGAAGGACCAAAGGGTGCTGTAGTACACCAATATCTTCCATAATTTGTGCTTAAATCTAGATATTAGACACTCTGAGTGGCACTTAGTTCTGAAGTATCACAATGGTCTACATAGGTATATCCAAAGAAATATATATTTATTGGACATCTCCTCACTAGGAGTCGCTTATCAGTATGTTATCAAAATCTACCAAAAAATTAAGCATAAGATTAAGTGGTAGTTTGGGTCTACAAATCCTCTGCAATAGAAGCATGATAAAGGTGGCCCTAGCACATAGAATAGAAGACAGAGCAAGGATGTCTAGTTTTTTTAATTAGGACAACTACGCCAAGTCGTAAACGAGGAAGGGAATTGGGAAGATGAATAAGGACACTATAAAGTGCTTGGGTGCTAATTTAGTATCCTTCTTTTATTTCTTAAGGGACATCTATTTATATGGTTGCAACCTAAAAAATACACAATCACCCACTTCAAATTTCCTTTTACTGCAATGTTGTTAAGCTTATTATTTCATTGTGCTTTGTTCTATAACTAAGTTGTCATTCAATAGTTAGAGAACCTCTTTTTGGTATTCTATGTGATCCTCCATTAATTGAACCCTAACTTTCCTTCTCAAGGGTGATGTGACTAATGGAGGATGATACCCATAAAATGCCATTAATGGGGACATTTTGGAGAAGTATGGAAGGAAGTGTTGTACCACCATTCTACTAAGGGTAACCACTTGACCCATTGTGTTTGTTTATTGGATGCAAAGCAACAGAGATAACATGTTGGACACTTATTCACAATCTCAGTTTGTCCATCAGATTGAGGGTGGTAACATGAGTTGAGCCAATTGAGTACCCAAACAAAAAAACAAGTCTATCCAAAAATTACCTGTAAAAAATAGATATATATCACATATAATAATCTAGGTCAGTGACAATGTGTTTCATATACCTTTCCTTATCAATTCTTATCATACTTTTGTATCCCTTCAACGGTAGCCAAAGGTGTGCCCAATCTGTACTAAAGTATCCATTTAACTTCTCAGACCAATCTCGGCTTAATAGTAACCCATAATCTTCTGGGATATCTACTATAATGATGTCAATCACTTGAAAAAACTTAGGATGTGTCGCTATTCTGATCATTACATCTTTGAGTTCTCCCATGACTTTGATCTGGGTTATCTCTAGTTGTATTACATGTTTATTGCTTTTGAGAGGAATGACATTTAATTTTTTTCAAATAGACAATGGCATAACATTGGAAGATGCTCCTGAATCGACCAGACAATTGTGGAGGTTCCTGTTGAAAACTTTAAACGTTAAAAGGAATGGTGGGACAAAAGGTTTTCCCTTCTTATCTTTCGAGCAGGTGTTTACAGTTGGTTTATTTACTAGATCTGTGGGAGTTAGATTTATTTCATAATCATTACTCGTTGCAGGGTTTTCTGTTGATCTCAAAGCTTGTATAAGAAAGAAGTATTTTTGCTAAGGGATTCTACATATGTCCATAACTGATATATTAGCCTTCAACTTCTTCAAATCTTCAACTATGTTGTAATCCAGTTTGGGTGATTCTCGGGTATGGATGCTTATAGGGTTCTTACGGGGAGAAAAAGGTTCTTTCGGGTGATCAGGAGTGGATCTTCCCCCCAACGTTTGGGTAGTAGTAAGGTCGTTTGAGACAGGTTGACCTTTACTTCGTGTTTGCATCACTGAGACCTCTGCGCGTGGTTCTTGAGACTCAAATAAGTTGTCGGAAGGCATGATTAGGTCAGGATCCCATATCAGCATGGTTGTATCTTCTGGTGGATCAATCTCTTCCTGATCAGCAACATTCATAACTGAACCTCTTGGTTGTTCGGTCAGGGAGACTTCGTCTAGAAACTGATTGGCCATCAAATTCATGGCATGCACCCATTGAGGGTAGTCTCTTTCAGAGTGGTTTTCTTGGTGATAAGTACAAAAAGAATCAGATGCTACATTTCCCAAATCGATATTTAAGTTAGTTGAGGGGGGTTCAATTACTTTGAACGGTGGGTTCCTTTTAAAGAAAGGATTATAGGGCCTTTGCCCTTGGTTTCCCTCCCCGAAACTTATTTTCATGTCTATTATTTCGTTGGATAACTTCTTAACCATGTGTTGTAGGTCCTCTATGTCCCCACTTCCCTTTTCAAGAGCTTGTTTTTCTTGTTTCCCTAGGGGTCTAGTGAGCAATAGCCCTCTCTAGGGAGGGGGTTGAGCTTCTTTCTTGACTAAGGAGACCTGACTCTCTTTGCATCCTTTCATTTTGGATTCTTCAAAATTCTTAGCTAGGGTTAGTTTGGCAGCCCTCTTCACAAACATGGAAATGGAAGATGGGAGGGAATTAGCGTATACTTCGATTTTCAATTCCTGAGTAGGTTTAGCTTCGGGATGGAATTTTTTTAAGATGGTGGTGAATCTTTGATTAAAGTCTTTGACCCTTTCCTTCGAACTCATGGTGGTGGAAAATAAATCAGCTAGCAGAGCTCCCGTAGTAGTCTCCTCTACAAATTTATCTAAAAAATCCTTCTGGAACTTTGTCCAACTAGTTATAGATACTACAGGCAAATTAAAATACCACGTGGAAGTTGACTTCTCAAATGTATAGGGGAATATCATGCATACTACGTCTTCATGTTGGACATTCATAATTCTAATCGCTAGTATGAATTTCTTGATATGATCTTCAGGCAATCCTGAGGTCTCGAGGTCGAACTTAGGGAGTAACTTCTCAGGATGTCGGGGAATATTATGTACTCGTCCTGGGATGGCCAAAGCGTCTCTGGCCAACCAAGGTTCGTTGTTCTCAGGTGGGTTCCCCCTTTCTCCATCATGGTCATTGTTGTCTTTCATATCTTCGGATCTCGAGTTAAATTCTTCTTCTTCCAAAAAATCGCCTAGCTCAAAGACGTTGTCGGCTAGCGTTTTGGGGATTAGATTAAGAGGGTGTTTGATTTCAGTGATTGAAAAATCTATTAGGTCTTCTAGTGTGTGAAAAAAACCTTGGTCGGGGTTTTCGACCACTGGTTTGCTTATTTTTTGTCTTTCAGGAAGTATCGGAGCTAAGGGCAACGCACTAATCTGTCAAGCGTATGCTCTTGTGATTCTTCTTAATTAATTTAATTCCTCGTGAGGAAGAGCATAAGGTATATCAAGGAACAAGCATTATTCCTCGAGCTGGGGTGAGTCACTCGTTTCAGGAGTACTCAATGTGTGTGGGTTGTCTTGGGAATGACTAGCCATGCATGTGGGTTGTTTTGAATCTACAGACTGTCTGAAATATTATATGGAATATGTATTCAGCCATTCATTCTTCAGGTCCTCATTCTAGAGCCAATTCTATTAATGGGTCCTAAATCCCTTTAGTTCAAGAGAAGGAACCAAACCCGCCACCGAGACCCAATTAGACTCTGCAGTGTTTAATAGTGGAATGGTTCTCCATATCTTGCGATCCGGCCAATTAATCGATGGGCTTTATGTTTTCTTGTGAAGGCCTCTCCTTCGGTTTGGACGTTCTCTTTTTGCATTTTATTTTTGGTGTGACTAGTATAAGATGGAAAGACAGTATAAACCAACTAGGCAACAAATGGGAACAAACTTAAACTACTGGAGAAGAGGTTGGGTTTGGGATAACCCTTAAACCCTAGCATGCAGATAATGATCGTATACCACAGGCCTAGTACTAATACATTAACCATGTGAATATTCCAATCACTGACTGAGAAACGATTTATCAGAAGAAAACATGCATGTGATAAACAACAATAAGCAAAATAATTCACTCATCTATAATCATCAATCACATAATAACACAAAGATTAATTTTCATCATTAAAGAAAGAACTGTAGAACATTGCATCAGATAACTTATCAATAGATTTAATAGCTCTTACTCGTTACTGCATCCATTCATGAGACGGAATAGGAAATAGTTCTTCTCCACATCCAATCATACACGCATTTGATGAAAACATAAACTTGTCTCTGGTCCAGAAGGACTTCTCAATTAAAGGCAACTCCAAAATAATTCTTAACAAAACTAGAAATGAGAGTTTCTTGCAACAACCATCGACCCTTAACTAATTGGTTGATTCTCTTATTTATAACATAAAATTAACTGAAAATAACAGCTAAAGTGCAAATAAGTAAAAACAAATTCTCCACGTGGCGTTCTCTCCTATCAGTTTGTCTAGGAGCCATCTCAAGATATCACTTTAAACGAGTGATTCCTCTCGTACTCCGACCAATTGATGAACAACTCCTCACAGGTGTAGGCGTATGGAAATTTGTGTTTTTCCATCAGGGTCACGTAAATCTCTCTTATCTCTACCGCATGTGCCTGATAATTGACTATATTGGCACTTAAATTGCAGCATAGCCCGAGATTTGATCGGGTGTTCCATAAAATGTCACACCTGACCTGGCTCTCTTGTGTGTGTCACCTTTTCTATCTCTTCGGCCCATGATGAATCTTATTCAGTGTGTGATTTGATTATGTCGCACAAGTCGACGAAGTCGTCGGGCATGCCAAACTCTAAGAGTCCAATAACCTTCATTGCCTTGTTGATTTTGACCCAGTTTCTCTCGCATATGGCCAATTTCTCTTGGATTTCTCGGTGAGGTTCCCGAGCCATTTTTTCCCAATACTCGCTCGCTTTCCTTATGCGATCGAGACTGCTTTCATTGAACACCTGAATGTCGTGTTCTTCTTTATCTCAGCCCTATTGGACTGTACCAATGTAGTCGACTCTCTCTATGGCTTGTTGCGCTTTCTCGTACCATCGCTCCATATCTTTGCACATCGTGAGTGCCATGAGGGTGTCTTCTTGGAGCTCAACTATTCTTGTAGTGAATAAATGTCGCTCGTCTGTGAACTTGTTATAGGCCTCCTTGAAATCACTCCTTAGGTACACCGCAGCCTCTGTGGTGTCCTGATAGTACTTAGCCAAGTGGCGCAAATGTTCTAGTTATTTTAGGGTGGTGGCCAACACTTTTTCATCTCTCTTATCTCTGTCCAGGGTGGCATTTGTGATTTCCATCCCTGCATCGATGAGCTTAGATGTCTTAGCATGTTATGTGTTGATCAGATTTTCCTCTGTAGTGATGAGGATGGAGTGATCTAAAGCGATTCTCCTCTTCTTGGTGGTCCTTTGGACGATAGCCTTTATTTTCCTATCATAAGCTATGGCATGTATGTCAGCTACTTTGTCCACAAATTCATGAATTTGTTGATCTCCCCAGGTGAGTGTATTTCACATACTTCCAGTGGTATATACTTGTTCAAGATTGGGTTCTTGAACTGCCTTGTTATGCTCCGATGACTCGGATTTTGTTTTTCGCTCATCGAGGTTTTGAGTATCGATTGAAATAGGTGTGTCAGGGATAGACTCGATACTTACTTGTTTATCGATCGTTGAAATGTCGATTTCTTTTGCGGGACTCCTTCCTCTGGCTCACCTGACCCCGGCTCATCCTTTGGACTGTTCACTTGGGTCTTCGACGCATCAGGTATTTTAGTGTCTAGGACACTCTTCACTTCCTTTTCTTTCTACGGGACCTCCTGGGTTTGGACCTTGGGAACATGAGAAGATGTCTTCTCAAGTCCCTTTTCTTCTTCGATATGCACAGGGGTCCCAAGAGATACCTTTGGGCTCCCATCATCATCATAGATTTTTATTAACTCGTGGGGGGGGGTTTGATGCACTTGTTCCCTGATACCTTGAATGTCTCTATCTAAGATGAAACACTTGTCGGTGATCCATCCAGTGGCGTTGTGAATTCAGGTTCATCTAACCCGGCGATTTCATCGATGTCTATCATTTCAGGGTCGCTTGGTTCTATCTGGCTTCCATCCAAGTTGTCGATAGGGAGCACTGACATCCTGATGAGGTTCGGGTTATCTCGCATCTAATCCATTATCCACTGGGCCTGTTCATACATGAGTAAGCCTCTCTCCCACGCGTCCTGAGCCTCGGGGAAATTTCTTTCTTGTATCAGGGATACTAGGGAAATCTCTGTTGTTTCGGCCACTACCATTTCCTCTCTGGCTCTGAGGGCCTCTTGACCTGTTTGTTATAGAATCGTCATCTATTCATCCAGGCTCATGGCTTTGAACCTGGTCATCTTAGGGTCAGCCATCCTTGCTACAACTTCATCCCAATCCTGAGCATTTTCAGTGAAGACCTCGTCCTCAAATTTGTCGTGGGCATACGTCCAGCAAGACAACACTTGAGATGCATGTTTGAGGACTAGACCTTTTGGTTCATGTTTGCGAAAATGGTCAATCTAGAATTAGAACTCTAATTGACTCAGTCCTTCTTGCTTAGCTTGGGCGGTGTCTTTTACCAGGTAGAAACCTATATGGAATCCGTAAGGTATAAATGCTTGTTTCTTATCTTTCACCAAGGAAGCATTGTATCCTTGTAGGATAGTCTGGTAGCATATCTCCTCTACCACTAGTCGATTAGGAACAGGCACAGGTAAAAGGTGTGGTGCCCCGGTGGCCCCAAAAACCCTGATATAGGTATCACGCTCATTCAGATACCAGTGACCAACCCTTGATATCATATTTTTATCCACAGCCGATAGTCTTAGACATTCTTTCTTGAAAAGAATGAAATGAATGTGGGCAATGAATTCATCGTAGATGAGGGAGTAGGATTTTTTGTACCTGTTCCCCCATAAAATGCTGAAATATACATGGACCGGGAGTTCCGAGACGTGCCAACTCAAGTTCATTCCGACAAAAAAAATTCTGGCACAGATGACGTCCAATAAATAAGAATCCATGTATAAGGATGGAGTCTCCTTCTTTCAGCGTCTGAGCCTGTTGTATGCAAATGCTCGCTGCTTGGAAATGATGGCACCCTAGTTAAAACCTCTCCCAAAAATGGCTACAGTATAAGCTAGAGGCATCCAAGCCTCTGAAAAACTGGAGCAATATTTATCCCCATACAATCGGTAGATGAGGGCCATTAGATAGATGTACGACTCCTTTAAGTTGGTCGTTTGGTACCAGCCGAAGGTTCGATTGGTGTAATTTTTATCCTCTTGCCACCATGAAGCCATCACCCGGCCAATGTCGTGGTGCTCATAAAAGTTGACGACGAAATCGATGTTCAGTGCTCTTCCAGGTCTCTGAGCTTATAATAATTTTGCACCTCTACCGGAAGGAAAACCCCAACACAATTTCCATTGTCGTCGTTGATCAGGCAATTTTGTGTGTCTGTGTGGTCGATGAGCCATTGCAACAGTTCTGTACAAGGGAACACCAGGGCCCTTCTCGCTACCATGTGCAGGTATGACAGTTAGATATTTGGAAAAACTTCATCGTCAATCTTTCTCATGTCGGGGTCGTTGTGCGGGGTATATTCCGGGAATTCTTTCCGGGTGATATTCTTGAAGAGTTCTCCCTAGTGCAGGAGTACCGCCTTGCCCCCTATGTTTTCCTCTGTGTCTCCAAAGGCCGGAGGTTGAGTGAAAATCTTCTTGTTGGATGTTCTGATGACTGGCTCCAACCTCAGACCAAATTCTAATCGTTTTGTTGGCCCTGGGGACGAGCCTTCTCCCACCTCTCGTTCCTTTAGCTTAGTTGCTCTCGGCGATCGCCTAGTGTTTGGCTTTCTTGGAGGCATTTTTCCTGCAAATCGAAATAAAAAATATTTTAGGGCTTGTGTACAGAGCAAAATTGGATATTAATGTATATCTAGAGTGAAAACACAGAAAATCCAAACTGGTACATACCTGTAACGCTTGCTAAAATTTGTAGTTTGATACTCACGGGGGGCATGGAAGCTTTTGAATTGCTCGTCTCGCTCCTCTGGATGCTCTAAAAATCCTTTGCACGTAGAATGATCTTGTTTACAATGGCTCAAGAATATTTAACAGGGAAGAAATTGCCGGCCGTATCAGCCAATTAGTTTGGGTGATGAGTGAAATTCAAATGAATCTACCGCCGAATCTCTGAAATTTAATTCATCATGGGTTGACTGCAGAGGCATGGAGGGTGATGTGTTGTATTGGTAAATTCAAACGGTCCTTTTGATTTGTGCACGAATTAGCAACTAAGGCCATATTTGGAATTAATTAGTCCCTTAAATGCCCCGAATTGCAACATATCTAGCGCTAAAATGTCCCATTGTGTCGCTTTCCTAGTGGGTGGATCAGGGATTGGCAAGGTGCTATGAGTGTTTTTATTGATATTCTTCCGCGAAAAACCTCTGACGCCGATCGGCTTCGTCGTACGGCGATGACGAGGCACAACTGGCTCAGGATATGTGACATTGAAGACCGGTGACTTAACTCGCGAGTATTAGTTGGAGTTGAGACTTTCCTCTAGTTGTGTGTTCTTAAACGAAACTTGGGATCACCGATGCCGCAAAGGATTCGGGGATTGACGATCGAGGGAAAACCTATCGCATAATTTCCTTTGGGTTAGTATCCTCAAAACTCTCGATGCCAAAATGTTTCAGAAGTCGGCGATCAGAGGAAAATTTTTAGCATGGTCTGAATGTTCGTCGCGGTTTGGTCTTCTCCGATTTTGCTAAGCACGTCGGGTATCAGCTATCAAAGATATCCTTGCGTGACTCTTGTGCAAAAGAAAAATTCCTTCTGCCGATGCCGGTGAAGATTGGCGCTCGGCAACTGCAGTTTCTTCAAATGATTTTCTTTCATCTTTGAATTCCTTTCAATGCCGAATCTTTGAGCGCGTCAGGGAAAAGTGTTTTGGTTGTTGATTCCTTATTTAAGTATTCAGTATTTTTAATTCATGGGTTTTCATAGATTCAATAAAACTTTGAAAGACTTAATAAGATTCAAAAATGATAAGAAAAGGCAACATTTTTTACAATGAAGTTGAATTAGACAGTGAAAAAGATCAAGTGGTACCCAAAAAGTAAAATTAGACATAATTTTTAGGGTGTGTTGAGTGCTCAACAGACCCCTAATATAACATCAACACCTCCCATTTGTATTTCTATCATTGGACTATCCAATAAATACTCCCCCATAGTGAGAATAAAACTATGGCACTTCCCTTAATAATTTATGGTGCCTCCATCTGCAATCATTATTTGAAATTCTGATGTTGGATATATAAAGCAACTTGGATAATTTATTGATAATGAAGTTATGGTACTACTAGAATCAATTGACAATATTACCTTTTTCTTTGATATATACTTCTATCTTGAGAGTTTGAGGAGTGTTAATGCCTGCCAAAGCATGACAATACATGGTTGGAGTAGTCTCATCTCTTTCTTGAGAGGGTTCCATTTATGATCTTCTTCATCTTCACAATCTATGTAGTCTCATCTCTTTCTTGAGAGGGTTCCATTTATTCTCACTACACTTATGCCCTTTACTATATTTTCTATCACAATTGAAATATAGCCCCTTTACTCTTCTTTCATCTATTTTTTGAGGTGTCAACCTTCTAGGTTGATTGAGGTTAGGAGTAGTAACATGGTCCTCTCTATAGATGTTAGGGGAAACCTCTCTAGTAGCCATATTTTTTATTTCAACTTTCCTTGCCATAACAGAAGCATTATCCAATGATTTAGGCTCAAAGAGATGTAAGTCAAGTTGAAGGTTTTCCTTTAAACTACCCATAAAGAGATCCAACAAATTTTCTTCTAGAATGTTCTTCACTCTAAGACCCAACATTTGAAAGTATTGAATGTGCTCTATAACTGGACCTCTTTTCCTGATATTTATCAACTAGATAAATAGTGTTTTGCTCTTAATATCCCCATAATGTGTTATTAATTCATCCATAAAAACAAGCAAAAGGACAATAGAGTCATTTTTACCATCACAAATCCATTGGTACCACACAATTTGATCAAGTTCTACGTACAAGGATGTAATAGTTACCTTTTGTAAATTTGGAACTTGGTGTAGATCAAATAATTTATCCATCTGGAATATCCATGTTATTGGATCGTTACCATCAAACTTTCTCATATCAATCTTGGGAATGAAGTGGTTCTTCGGTCTTAAGTTGAACCCTCGATGATGTGGATCTTGGAGTGATGAATGATTAGTCTAGGACTCAAACCTCTTGTTCTCCAATTGTGTTTCACTTTTCACAATATGCTACCAGTTCCCAACCCTTTTGTTTTCTTTATCTTCTTCTTGTGGAGGTGAATTAAGCATATGGAAAAGTATTAGCTCATTCAAAATTCCCCGCTTCATGTCTTTGAGATTATATTTGATATTTTCTTTTATTTAATTTTTAAATTCTTCAAAACATCTTTATCTTATCATATCTACAATGTCAACCTTCTTTACCATATTATCTTTTAAGTTGAAATTTGCTCTCCAAACATGGAAATCCTAAATTCCACCTCATGATTATATTCTAGTGCCAATGATGAGCTCCTATGAGATTTAATAGGTGTAAATTTTTTTGCATAACCCTTTGTCACGTGAGCCAAAAAATAATATTTACCTATAATTATCCTCTTTTTCTATTTATCATACTTTTTGAATCACACAAAACAAAGCTTCTAGTAAAAAATAATGCTAATTTCAAGTTAGCATACCTTTTAAAACCTTGATTATTAAATTGTCTCATTGGTCGACCTTTCTCCTAATGCATATCTAAAATTTCAAACTCTCCAAGTATGAAATTTTGGCCTATAATATCTTGATATGACCTTTCTACAATGCCATGTGTTTGACCAAATTCCAAAGTTGCAATTGAAAGCTATGATACCATTCTCTAAACTTGTTGATTTTGGCCCTTTCAGGAGAGTGAACTTGTACAACTTTCCACGTGTTGAATTTTTCAGATAAACTTATGAATTTTGGTTCAAAAATACTAAGGTTTGTCTCCTTTCTAATGAAACTAGTTTCACTCAATTTGGACCTCGGTAGAGTCAAATGTAACCATTTTACCAAGAACACTTGTTTGAGACTAGTTTGAGGACTAGTCAAAAACTCTAACTCCCATAACTTGTAACCTTAAAAGTGATATATTATGTATAACTCAACTAATGTGCATTAGGTAGAATCCAATGCACCATAGTGGTGGTCTAGAGTGATCTGGACACACACCAGTAATTACGAGAGTAAACTGCCACCTGGTCTAGTTTCTCGAGCAGTTACGGGAGTGAACTGCCACCTATTCTGAGTTAAAATAAAGAATGGGCCCTAGCAACGAGGCCATGTTAGGTACCCAAATACAAAATATACACTGAAATAAATGAGGAAAGAGGGAAAAAATCATTGGAAAAACCCCCCCTCAAAGTACAATGTATGTAAAAAGAAGAACTGGCAGTTGCTAGGCAATTGTGTCCTTCGGTCCAAGACGACTGTGCAGAGAATGGAACTTCTACTCAGTGAAGGCCTTGGTGAAGATGTTTGTTGTTTGTGTTGCTGAAGGACAAAATTTTAGGTTGATTATCCTCTCATGTACTAAGTCTCGGATGTAGTGCATGTGGATCTCAATGTGCTTCGTCCGATGCCTCTGAATTGGATCTCTATAGAACTTCAGAGCACTCTAGTTGTCACACCAGATGACGATCGGTCGATGAAACTGAATGCCCAACTCAGTGAGAAAATGTTGTAGCCACATAGCCTGAATTGTTATGTTAACTACCCCTCTGTACTCTACATCGGTTGAAGATAGAGAAATAGCAGGTTGTTTCTTGCTTGACCAACAAATAGGCCTGGAACCAAGATTGAGTGAGTAACTAGATGTGGACTTGTGATCAATGTTATTGCCATCCCATTCAAAATCAATGAACTCAATGATGTCCAATGTAGAGTTTGTTGCATAGTGAATCCAAAAGGTGATGGTGCCATGTATGTATCGAAGGATATGCTTTGCAGCCTTCTAATGTAGCTCATGCGGCTCCTGCATGAACCTGGAGACTGATCCTACTGCATAAGAGAGGTCTGGTCTGGAGTGTGTGAGATACAACAAGCTCCCCGCTAGTTGTCTATACAGTGTGTTGTCAACTAGTGGAGTTTCCCCACCATCCTCAAGTCTGAATCCTCATAGGAAAGGAGTCGGGGTAGACTTGCAGTATGTCATGTGAAATCTCTCAAGGATATCTCGTGCATACTTGGCCTAAGACAATTTAATGCCTGATGCATCCTGACTGATCTCGAGTCCAAGGAAGAAATGTAGCGGACCCATGTCCGTCATCAAGAACCTATCATGCATAATCCTCTTGACTGCAGCAATCATTGAAATCAAGCAACCGGTGATCAATAAATTATCAACATACAGAACTAGGAGTAGAAGTGAATCAATCGTCCTAAGCATGTAAACATTTGGGTATGACTTACAACATACAAAGTTCTGTGACAGTAGGTAGGAGACCATCTTGAAATATGATGCCCTCATAACCTGCTTGAGGCCATAAAGAGACTTCTCCAGTCGACAGACCAAAGATGAATCTTGCATAAATCATTGGGGCTGCTCCATATAGATCTCCTCAGAGAGATCATCGTGAAGAAATGCATTCTTCACGTATATTGGATGGACTTCCCATCCCTTAGTTGTCACAATGGCAAGTGTCAAACGTATGGAATCCATATTCGCTACTAGAGCGAAGGTCTCATCATAGTCAATGCCATGCACATGTTGAAAGCCTTTGGAAACTAGCCTAGCTTTNAACCATCTGCACCTGACAAGTTTCCTTCCTGGAGGAAGGGGAATCGGATCCCAAGTCTAGTTCCTGAGGAGGGAGTTGTACTCCTCTTGCAAGGTGGATTCCCAAAATGGATTTACAGCATCCTCACCATAGGAATGTGGATTTGAAGACTAAACTAAGAAAAGATGCATGGGTGACATTGGTTCAGTGGAAGTGAGTGTAAGAGGAGGCTCCTCGAAATTATAACAATTCCTCCTAGTATCAGCTGGATCCCCAACAAGATCTATTGCATCCTGAAGAGTAGTCTTGGCCCACTTAGGCCTCTGCTCTGGCTCTGCATCCACATCTACATGCACTGACTCTGCATTTGACTGTACTAAATTTGTATCTAGATCATATGAATCAGAACTCTCATCTAAAGAAGAGTCGGCATGTGAATGCTTATAATCTTTGACATGTGGAAGAACAAAAGTGTTTGCATGTGGTTGTTGAGGTACATGTGAGACACTTTCCTCGAATTGGACACTACACTCAATGATGAGATTGTCTGAGGAAATATCAATGAGTATGTATCCCTTCACACCATTGGGGTATCCAACAAAGATACACTATGTGCTCTGTGGATCAGGTGCCTTCCTCTTCTCATAGGGAATCCTATCCCATGCATGTGAATCGAAAATACGGAAGTGGGTCACTTCTAGTTTGAGGCTGCTCCAAGCCTCGCAGGGGGTCTTATCCTTGACAAATCTATGGGGAGATCTATTTTGGATGTAGGTTTCACAATTAAGTGCTTCATCCCATAATATTTGTGGAAGTGACTTTGCATGTAGCATGCAAGATGCCATCTCTTTTAGAGATCTATTTTTCCGCTCGGCAACTTCATTTTGTTGCGGAGTATAGGGAATTGTGTGTTGCAACTGAATCACATCCTCATGAAAAATATTTTGTATCTCATGGTTGACATACTCTCCCACATTTTCTAGTCAAATGACTTTGATTTTATTTCCTGACTGTGTCTCAGCAAGGGCTTTGAAATCTTTGAGGTGTTGAAAGACCTCTAATTTTTTCCTGAGAAAGAAAATCCATGTGAAGTGTGAGAAATCATCAACAAAAATGAGCACAAACCTTGATTTACTTATTGATGGATGCGGAAAAGGGCCCATGAAGTCACTATGGATCATATCTAAAGGAAAGGAAGCCTTATGAGTCTTTCCTTTGTCGAATTTCTCTTGCGGGTGTTTTCCAAGAACACATCCCTCACAAATTCCTTTGCAGAAGTGGATGTCGGGTAGACCATCAACCATTCCATGCTTGCTAAGTTGTTGCATATATCTGAAATTTAAATTCCCAAACCTTTCATGCCATATCCTATTGTTTTCATCAGCATCGGTAAGCAGTAATGCAGAATCTGGTTCAATAAATTCAGAAAATGTGTAGAGTCTAGATTGATGATTTACCTCACCAGTAGCAACCCTGGAATTGGTTTACATGTCAAAGATATCCACTGCATCAGGTGTGAATATGAATCTCTTTCCGATGGCGGAGTTTTTCATCTAATACATTGTTGGGCCCAAGATATGATCATTTTTATGACGGTTATTATACATTTTTGCCACATGTACATATATGTTTTGCACATTTTGTAGGAGATTTTTGAAGAACTTTATGATAAAATGGTATAATCGGCATGAGGTACGTGTAATTCATGTTTTATGATTAAATCAAGTTTAATTCATCATGTTTTGTGCGTTCCAAGAGTTAATTCGTGTTTTTCTACTGTTACAGGGCAAAACACACCATGTTTCTAGTTCTGGCACTTGATCCGGCACTCATTCCAGCACTCGTTCCGGTACTCGATCCGGCACTCGTTCCAGCACCCAATATTGCACAAAAATGCAAGGCGAGTTGGTGGTTATGGTATTGCGCCCAATGATGGACAAATCGGGCACATGGGTTTTGTTTATCATCGCCCCCTCCAGCTACTAAGCTCAAGACAACTCGATTTTAGTTGTCTAAAGAGGGTGATTATTGGCTTCCTTCGTTTTTTTAGTTATGGCCACATTTATTGTAATTTGCCGAATTTAGAGGTGGTTCGACCCTCCTGTGTTCGAACACCTGGGTTGTAAGCTTATAAATATCGATAAGATGGTCATTAGATTGTTAACCAAGTAGCATAAGCATTAGAATTTCCAGAAACTCGTTTTTACTCTGTTTTGACATTCAACATTGCCAGAATTGTGCCAGAACTGTGTTTTCATGTTTTCATGGCGAATTCGGCCTGTTGAAGTTCGTGGTGTGCTTGTAGAAGGTAGCCACGACTTGTTGGGGGGGCCACCAGCAGTCTGGTGATTGGATTTCTGTTGTTTATGCAATCTTTTAATTTAACTACTCTTTCTTATTTCTTGTACATGTGTGTTTTTTATCTAAATCATTAATTTGTTGTAGCTTAATTGTCTTGCTTTTATTTTGCAGGTTAGATGATGATATGTGTTAGCATGTATTAGTTTTGTAGATTAGGAACAAACTTGCAAGTTTCTACACTAATCCCGTGTGCAGTTAGATGTTAGATCATACTTTGTTTTATGATTTTATAGTCTAGTTTAAAACAGATTTTTAATTAGATAGAACATAGTTTTAACTTGGGTTTCTTTGACAGGGATGTTGATGGATGGATAGATTTAATTCCCGTTCTTATTTGTATTTTGCTTACTTCAGTTTTAGATAGATTTCATTTGCTTCTTTATTGGTTAATGTAAGTGTCAATTTACTTCTTGATATCATAGTTTAATTTATGTTTTTAATTCATCATAGCTTGAATGATTAGAATAGACATAGCATAGTTTTCCTTTACGCAATTTCCTTTCATAGATTAAAATGCAATTAAATTCCTTAGTTAGATA
>SNQJ01S0177624.1:0-19787 GCA_010110895.2 Picea sitchensis
ATTCGTTAAACATATATATAGGCAGTAAACCCAACAATCCAAATTAAATTGCAAAATCCGAATTGATATTTAAACATACAACCAACAACCACCATTTAGACACAAGCTATGCACAGGGTAATTCACCCAGGCAATGTAATTTTGCCACTGTAAAAGAAACAATTCAATGTGACTTAAAAAACTGGGCCATCCATCCAATACGACGAAGTCTTGACAACATTCCCTTCTTAACAAATGACCGATTGCAACAAATAAACATGCTTAAAACTCCGGGAAACCCAATCTATCCATGTTATACGCAATGCGCAGTCACCAAAACACCACGATGCAATATCTCCATTTAACAAAATCAAACACACGGTCACAGTAATAACTCAATCCATCGTGTTGAGTCATTAATAACACAATATTACTTTGATTTAGTCCAACTGTGATTAACTATGTTGTGCAAACTCACACTTATACAATCGAACAATCATAAGGATATAATGGATATAGTTTCTACAATCATCTGGTTCAATAATCATTCGGCCCCAAAATAAAACCACAATTACCACGACCATTATCTCACTGTGCAAGAACATCATACAGACAACGCGGCATGCGTGAGCAACGACAAGCTTTTGTGACCAATGCCAGCTAAACATCCAAACAATCCTTAGTGCAAAAATATCAGTGACTGTGTATCAACCAACCAATTCACCACTGTCGTAAAAAAAAATCAATTGACCTAACAAGTTGTGGAAACCGCGCATACCCACGTATCAATTTGAATCGGGGTAGCGACTCTCTCCATTAACAATCCCGAGTTATTAACATAAGGAGAGGGACTGTGTACTTGAAAGTGCAATTGGCAATGTAGGGTTTACCACTACTATAACAAATTCGGTGACTATATACCAACCAACCCGATTGTCACACAACCAACCGGGCGAGCCTGTGCTCAAATTAGTCGACAATTATACAACCATCCAACAATAACCAAGTCCTAAAACCAACAGGCCAGGCTGGTCTTCTCTATCATTCTTCAGACTAGAGGGATAGGTTTGTTCCGTAGCCAACAAAGGGATAGCATAGCCACTCCTTGTAATGGTGAAAACTCCAAGGCCATGATGCATACACAGGAAGAACCACAAGTCATTCGTGGACGGGTACAAATCCATGACAGGGGGGCATAACCGAAAAGTGGGGCTCTAGTTCGACTAGGCAATGTTATTTAATGCACGCAGGGTATAACCCTCGTGCTCTTTGGTCAAACAACCACATCACAGAGGTGAAGACAGGGCCGAGTAAGAACGGGAAAACCCATTTCGTGACCCTTAGTGATGAAATCAACCAAAGCCGAAGTGAAAAAAACACAGTGACGCAGAATTCCCTTAACCATTAAACCCCAAAAAAGCCAAAGACTGGATTTAGTAACAATGCGTGAAGATAGATATCCACTCAAGACCAAACAAAAACCCTCCACTTAAACCAACAAGGATAATAGAGAGCTACCACCTAGGTTGATCAATAACTTCTTCGAATTCAATATCATTACAGGAAGAACCCTTCAATTCAAGAACACAATTTCACACAGTTGCAACACTTAGGAAAGCACAAACCAATACACCTGAGCCAGTAATCATTTCATAACCAGATCAGAGTCACAAATGGCAAAAAAAAGAACATACCTGTAATCGAATTCCTTAAAACGAGAGTTGGCCAAGCGGTTCCTCTGTGCTAAGAATTCAGAGCATAACTACAACAACAAGATCGAACAATAGCCCGACTAGGGTGGCAGCTAACGGGAGGAGTAAAGGTGACGTGCAGTAAATGCACATCGCCTCCACCCACAATGCATTAATTCATCAGTACATGCCTACGAGTTCTTCATTAACACCATCAATCAACCCATGTATCGAGACCATCACCCATTAAAACCAACAGTGTGGCCATATCACCTTTCTAACTTATGCCATAACATAATTCCCAAGTTCTATATAATTCAACAATTCACATAACCATTTGCACTATTACCTTGCCAAATGCGCCATCAACATTCATGCCATATGCGTATTAACCATATAACTCAATCAAAATTCCATATCCATTTACTTGCTACCTGGATTTAACAATAATCGTTAAGTCTTTCATGCATGTAGTATAGTTTATAGGATAGCTTTAAATTGTTCCCTTTTGCAATTGTTTCTCATTTCCTTCCAATTGTTCACATGTAGTATTGCAGAATTGGATCCCTTTTCTTTGCATTTGTTATAGCATTTTTTTCCTTTCTCAAAACTGCCCTTCATGTAATTTCACTAACATGTTTGTTGTGCAAGTGCGATAAGAACATATAGCAATGATATTAATGAATAACATAGGCTGTAGTAACGTAAGGAATGAATATTTCATAACTTAAACCATAGCCAATAACAAAAGATCTCATCAACCATGTAAGCCCTGTCGCACATTACCACAACATAAAAAATGAACAGATCTGATCTTCAATAGTTTAAGGGGGTCCCACCTATTAGTATTATTTAATTTTTATAATAATGGGCTTTTAGCAACACTTTGCGGGTGAAACTTCGTTGACGTTTTTTAATCGTCAACAACGTTTCCAATGGTGTGAGAATTGCCGCAATTGGAGTACGTATGTGAAAGTTATGCCTCTCACAAGTTGACCTACCATGTTGACCACCATGGTATGAGAGGATGCCACATCATCCCCGGTTACTCACACATATGGGGATAACCACGTATGTAATTTAAAGATTAGAAGGTCCTAAACCTTACCACAATCGACGATTGAGGAATTCAAAACCTACCCCTAGATGGATATTGAGCTATGTTAAATACTAAGCCACTAGGAGTAGAAGAGGTTCCATTCTATGCTATTGTATTTTGTTCCATAGAAGAGAAAAACAAATGGGAGTGGAAAAATTAGGGAGCACAATAGAGGGAGTTAGTGTTTTGTAGCCGCCTAATAGGCCAGAGGTCTCTAGTGTCTCCATAGAGAGTGCCCTCTCCTTTGTACTTTCATTATTTCAATACTAGAGAAAAGAGAGCAAACCGACCTCACCATCTAGATGGGTTTTCTACCGTAAGGGTTTCCCATAGAAAATCTTTGTGTTATTTTGTAGATGGTGTGTGATTATGTTTTATTTTTCTACATTTTCCACATTCTATCTATTTCCTACATAAGCAGAAAATTGATAACCAAAGATTCTGGAATCTAAAGGAACTAAACCTTCATAATGTATCTTTCAGTTTTATTTACCAAATCTGTTGTGAGGAACTATTCCAGCAGAATATCCACTATAGTTTATAGATCATATTGGTATTAGAGCAGGTTTATTTTGGATATTTGTGGGAACTTGCAGGATCCAAAAATCGGTCTAAGAAAGTCGTAGAACCCTAATCATGGTCGATGAGTCTATTCATAACAACCCTTGAGATCTAACAGAGGATATATTTGTGAGGATGGAAGAGAAATCCACTGACATATCTTGCAAAATGTCCCTCCTTGTGGCGGATCTAGCAAGTAAGCTCAAACTGTTCAGAGAATTTGGAGTCTCAAACTCAGAGATCCAATCAACTAGGAAACCAGGGGATAGAGAAGACCCACAAAAGGAGTCACGGAAAGAACCCTAGAAAGAGAAACTGAGTTCCAGTACCATAAACCCTTCATAGTCCCTATTCAATATGGAAGCGAAAGAGGACATAAAGCCATACCAAGGCGAGATGACCAAACTATTCCACATCAAGATTTAGGTCTATAAGACAAATATAGTTGTTATGTTCAACTCCAATTCATAGGCTAATCTCATAGCAGTGGATCTGGTCTACAACTTGGATTGGAGGTTTGTGATCATCCTAGCCCATATCCATTAGGATGGGTAAAAAAGGATATAGAGATCAAGGTAACGAAAACAATGTAAGATTAAATTTGTTATAAGTGTTGCTTTTATTGATGAAGTGGAATTAGACGTAGTACCCCTTGACATATGTAGAGTAGTGTTTAGAATCCCCTACATGTATACGAGGGATTCAATCTTAATGCAGAGAGCCAACCAGTACCGACTAATCAAGGATGGGAAGTCCTACATCATGAACATGCATAAAGGAAAGTCAAATATCTCACTGCTAAGTGCTAACCAAGCTAAGAAATCAATAAGTTCTAGCAAGAAATATGTTTTTATTTTTCCCAAGGGAAAATAAGTCTGGTGAAGGGTCGTTAAAAATAAATACATTCTCTGAAGGGTGTACTAAGGAGCAGAAAAATGAATTGGAGGAATCGTTAAAGGCATACAAAGGAGTGTTCCAAGATCCTAAAGGGGTACGACCTAGGAGGGAAGTGGATCACGAAATCCAATTATTTCCAAACTCTCCCTTGCTGAATATTGGGTTGTATAGATAGTACATTCTAGAAGAAAACAAAGTAAAGAAACAATTGTAACAATTGTTGGAGTAGGGTTTTATTCGACCAAGTACCTCACCTTGTGGGTCACCCATCATAATTGTGCCAAATAAGGATGGGACTTGGAGAATGTTTATAGATTATAGGGCATTGAACATGATTATGCTAAAGAATCGGTACCATCTACCTAGGATTGATGATCTATTTGACCAATTGTAACATGCCAAGTACTTCACTAAGTTGGATTTGAAATCAGGATATCAGTAGGTATGAGTTAAAGAAGAATATACCTAGAAGACTTTTTTTTAAGACAAGTAAAGGCTTGCATGGGTGGTTGGTTGTGCCATTCAGTTTATGCAACACACTAGCTACATTTATGAGACTAATGAATGATGTTTTACGTCTGTTATCTCGAACTCCTAGGGATAACTAAGAAGATGATGTCTCGAGGCCCTCATGTTGTAGACATGGAGTAATGAGAGACAACTTGACCAGCAATGTCCACTTGCACAGGCAGAGACCCACTTTGCCACCACAACTCCAATTTCATCGCGATGGTATCCACCATATCAGTTGTCTATCAGAAGACCTTGAGACTTTCTCCATGAGGTACAAGTCAGGTATTATGGTGAGTCTTGTTATCACACAAATTGTAGGTTGGGAAAATCCATACCCAACCACCAATTGGAGACAATTTAGAGAGCACCTACCCAATGTACCTTAGGCAGGTGTTCCCGTCATTTTAGAGGTGAAGTAGTCACCTCAAGGGCGGAATCCCAATGACCTCGGGGAGATTGATATGAAAAATGTGATGTCTGAAAGGATGCCCTTATAGGTCAGGTTTCTAAATGGAAAATGGAGCTTGGTAATGAGTCTTGAGGATTGCTTCAAGTTTCCAAAGCTTTGAGTGACCTGCAAAGAGATGATACTTGCTCGAGACCTAAGGAAAACCAATTATACAATGTAATATATCAATTGGATAAGTAAGTTAATATTGTTTTCCCTAATAGCATCTGTTAGTAACAATATATATCAGCAATGAAATGGCACAATAAACTGCTAAACAAGTGCTAGAAATCAAGTGAAATATGCAAGAGATAAACTAGCTAAACACTAGTGAAACTCAAGATTCAAAGACCAAGATACTCGCATAAAAAGGTAAGGTTGTTGTAAACACTTTCTGCAGTAATATAAATCAGCTTTGTGGCTGTCACAAAGAACTTATTACAGCAAGAATACCAGCCACTAAAACCCCCTTAAAGTTTCCCAAAAACTGAACTAGACCTAGTTGTTCATGTGTGCAAACTTTGAGCAAATTTCAATGGTTGATTTAAGAGTTATTGAAGAAGTTTGATTAGGTTTTATGTAGCCCTAATGGATGAAGATAAATGTTTGTAACAACATCAAGAAATACCCCTTTAGAGGGGATGCCATAGTGGCTAAAAGGTGCTCTAAGCACAAGAAACAAAACCCAAATTGTAAAAAGTTAAAATGACCGAAAATCACGTTTCCCAATGCAACTATTTTATTTCTCCAATGCAAAATATTCATACTAGTGCCTTTAAAATTGGGTGAATGGGGTCTTTAAATCACAAGTTAGATCAACAAAATCCCTAGGGGTGTAAACCCTCTTACTCCCTAGGGTATGCATACCAACTTAGGGTAAATCTAGGAGGGTATACACACTCGTATTCCTCCTAGCAACCCTTGCAAAAAAGAAAGACTTATAACCTGAAAATAGAGATGAAGCAATGATCAAGAGTGTATCTAAAATACTCCTCCCTAGGGTATCCACCAACAATAACCAAAATAATCAAGAAAGAAATTGCATATGCATATTTTTCCTTACCTGATCCAAAAAAATGAGATATCAAACCCTAGTTTACCATGCAAAATTCATCTAAGAGCCAAGAGAGCAAGCCTTTAGCAGGTGCGCATCACGCCTCCTCATCCATTCACCAAGAGACATTCACCAAAATAAATTAAGAGAGAAAGACCATAATCACCAATAGTAGCGAAAATTTCAGCCAAATACTTCTCACAATGGGAGAGTTATGTTCTCAAATGAGATTCACGTTATCTCTATTTATACAAAAATTCTAACACATAGTTTGTCCACATTCAAAGGGTTAAACATAAGATAAGGGATCAACAACCCTTATATTACCCCTTTAACAAAATATTTCATTTAAAATTCACTTTAGCACATTACAAACCCTAAAAAGAAGATGGCGTCACCCCTTTAGGGGACGTTTTGGCACTTTGAGCAAGTCGTTGGAGAAGAGAATGGAGGTTGTTGGGGCTCCTTGAGCCTCTTCATCAAGTGCTAGGGTCAATCCACGTCTCCTCCGATGAAAACATGCCAAGTGTCAATGTGCAATCACTCCATCACCATCAAACCCACTCAAGTATGACATCAACCCTCAAAAAATGACGTTTTGCCTCTCCTGGGAAAATCATTTGGGTACTAGGGGTTGTATAAGATCCTCCATGATGTCAAGCAAGCCTCTAAAGGAATCTCTTTGGGATCCGGTGTGCGGGCCTACAACATCCAACATGTGGGCTCCTTGCCCCATGTAATCCCAAGCTACGCTTGTTCTCCCAAAATTAGCCACCAAGCAAGGTCCTGCAAAACAAAAGGGTACGCCCTCCAAATATCTCAAGTCAAAGATATCATGACAAGTGTAAACCACATCTAATAAGCAATGAATCTAAACATGTGCATCAAAAGTACCTCATCAAACTAAATAAATGCTCAAAAACCCTATACAATTGACCAAGTTTAAGTATGGGAGGGGTGTCATAAAGGTCCTATTGGGTAGACCAAAATCATCAATTAGGGGATGCTCCCAAGGATGGCCCTTCAAGGTTATGTAGTGGATGATGAGGTGGAAGGGGTTTAGACTTCATAGGTCGATGAGTTTCATGACATACAAGGGCTTGCATTATCTCATTTATGGGTGCATTTGTAGAGGGTGTGTGGCACCTCCGTTTGCGATGCACTTTTTCCAAGCCCATCTTCTTGCCATTCTTTATTTCTTTCATGTTTTAAGGAACGCGTTGAAGGCCACTGTCCTGGCGTGGTGACCAGATAATTACAGTGTCATTCACAAATACCTCGCGGAAATGAGAATACTAGCTCATGATGAGACCCCCTTTCTCTCGATTGTCTAACTGAGAGAAACTACCCTGGCTTGGTGACCAGATGATGGTAATGTCATACCACTAGATACCCATGATCATGATAGGCCAACTCGTAATGAGACCTCCCATCCTCTAACTAACCCCTAAGCATTAACTATGATTTATTTCTTTTGTGTCTCCCATTTCTTATAGAGAAGAGTTTCATTCCTTTCTTGGGTATCCCTGAGCGAAGCATCTAGAAGTTCTATATCTAGGCTTTTATCTTTTTAGCCAACAACAATCCCACTAGGCCTTCGGTCCCTTCTTCCCATGAAATGAGGTACATGCCCTTCTTGGGTGACTAAAGTCAATGGGCCTATAAGAGGGAAGTATGATGGGAATGTAGTGAGCGGAAAGTGGTATGTATGGTTGAGAATGGTACAATAACCCCTCAAGGGACCCCTAGTTGTAGACCTTCCCCAAAGGTTGGCCACTTACTAGGAAATCTATGACACTCACCAAGGTGAAACAGGGTCAAAAGCATAATGTCCAAGCAGACGTTCTATAATCAAAAGTATCCCAAATACAACATGCTTAAATGCCTTAAATATTAGGGTGATTACCTACCACAATACCTGACTTGTATTGCATGCAGCAGGACCCATCTGCCTTCCAAAATCTAGTTGGTGTGGTGGATGCACTAACACTAGATCAGAATGTGGTGATAGAGTGATCTTCCATATGTGGAAGTGGCCACTGTTGGTCATGCAGTCTCTCGGCACTAAATATCTGCAACTTGAGGACCTCGAGACATGATCTCTTTAGTTATCCCACAACATTGGGATAACATGTAGCTCCTACTTGGGGACACGTGCTCACCGTAGAGTGCATGAGAACCGCAACATCTCTTGGTAGACCTGTGCCTACACTGAAACAAGACACCATAAAATCTAGGGTGGTTCTATGACCCTTCATCCATATACATCAATTCCAAATGACAACTAATCTAGAAAAGAAAATTTTAGCATTTTTTTTAATTTCTAAACTAAGCATGAAATCAATATGCAGGTAGAGAAAAATGAAATATGAAATGCATCTAAACTAATATGAGCAATCAAGATGCAAATGCAAGGAAAGCGAGATGACCTACCTACTTACCTGGGGCACGGGCCTTGAAAAAGTCATGTGACTTGAACATAAGGTCGAAGAAGAGATCCATCCATTGGTAATGGCATCTTTCTCCCATCGAAGGTTGTAAAATAGAACTTTTCTTTATCGGACTTCTTCTTGACAATGTAAGGTCCAAGCCATGAACTGTCATCTCTGGTCATACCTGGGCTTGCCCTTTTTCTTGTCCCACATGAGCGCAAGACTTCCTTCACCAAAATCGATATAAGGTATATTCTCAATGTATGGATAGGAAGGAGGCTCTGCGTTGACCATCCCTTTGATGGCTTCTTCGTGTTCTTCATCGTATTTCTTCAAAATTTGGATAGACCCTGGCTCTTCCCCTTGGTAATTTGCAATTTTTTCTTTGTATTCACTGTCCTTGGGAGGAGCATATCTATGGAGTCTTCCTACATGAAAGGTAGCTCAGATGGATCATACTCAATAATTTGTTGAGGCACATCATAGTGACATTCACTGATGTAATCAGGGTCATTAGGATCCATCACATTCCTATCATCCCTACCCTAACTGTATAAGATCTCAAAGGTTCCATCTCCCATGAGGATATGTGCATGGGTAAGGTCCATGCTAAGGAATCCCCCAAGGGCAGCATACCAACTCCTCGACAAGAGCATCCCCCAGGCATCCGAAACATCGATCACTACTATGTCCATGGGGAGGCTGATATGTGGAAAATCAATCAGAAAGAACTCAACGTCCTCACATAACCCATACAACTTGACCCTTTTAGAATCAATACCACATAAATTTCCATAGGGTCAGGTTGTCTTCAAACCAAGATGTTCCATCACCTTCAATGACATGACATTTGTTGAGGCCCCACAATCAAGCATACAGTTTTTCAAGTGGAGGCCATTCATGCCTAATGAAAGATAGAAGGGAGGATTCTTGTCCCTTTGTAGATTGAGATACATAGTGTTCAAAATGATAGGAGGGTATTCCTTCTCTGTTGATACTTGTAATATCTTCAAGATTTCCCTTTTCACAGAAAGGATCTTGCACATCTCTCTCATTGGGACCATCATATTCAATTTTCCAAACATGGATGCAACATCTATATTCAATTTAAGGTCATTTGTGGGAATTGGATTAGGAAGAAACTCATGTACTAGAGGTGGGGGTGGTGGGGCTACCTTCTGTGTTGATGGAAGAGTAGTGGTAGGATATAATGGAGGGGATGAGGCTTTATTCCTTCTAGTGTAGGTCAAATATTTTGTCCTTCTTAACTCCTTCTGATCGTCTATCAACTGATTCAAGGCCTGGAGTCTCCCCTCTCTTTCCCCCTGTCTTTTGGCTTTATCGATATGTTCTTGTGTGACTTGTTCCTCTTGGAAAATGCAGATCATATCCATGAAATTCATACCGTTAGGAGAATCTTCATCTCGTCGAAGACACTCATCTTTTCTATGAGGTTTTTGGCATGGAAGGCACTAAGCTTTTGTGTCGACCATCCCAATTGGTTTCAAAGTATCAGGGGCCTTTGCCTCTTGTTGAGGCCTTGGTTTCCAACCTGTGGCATCTCTCTATTGTCTGGTAAACTGAAGTTTTGGAGCATATTGATTTATTTCCACAGTAGTCAAATGACCCATGATCTGGTTCTGTACATGGGTAAACCGAGTACTCATATGATCTATCTTCTAAGTCAAGAGGGAAATCGGATCATGAGCACTACTATTGGAAACCTTAGTCTTTGCTTCTGCCTTGACACGAGGGTATTGAAAAGGATCCAACCTCGAATCAAGGAGATTCTCTTCAATGTCAACACTATATTCTTTGGCCTGTGCTAACGATGTGGGCTTCTTGTCCTTCAGAATGAAGCGAAATTTCCCCTGAAAAAAATTCATGTAGAGGAGATGGACTAATGCGGTTGTAAGACGGAACTCTGTTGGAATTTGGTTGTACAACCTATCAAATATGGTATTGAATTTATTCACTATCTCATTCTCCTTTTTCTTTATCTGATTGAATTGAGCTACAAGTGTCCCATTGTCTTTCTTTGTTGACCATCTACTCTTAAATAACTTGTAAAAATCTTCATAGGACGTGAGGTGATTGTCTGGAAGGCCTCTAAACCAAACGAGAGCTTCTTCAGTCAATGATGAAGCCAACAACCTCATGGCTACATCCTCATTCTCAATAGTTGCTTTGTCCATGTCCCGACCTATGATGTAAAGATGATCCTTGACAATCACTACATTATTTCGTGGGAACTTTGGCAACCACTTGTTTGATTCTTTTGGCATTGCATTGGGGTATCTTTGGATGGTGGCCATGTGAAGAGGTTTATAGAGGTCTTTTTCCCAAGGGTGAGCCATTGGAGCAAGGGTAAGGGTACCATGGAAGAGGGTTTTGACAAGGTGAGGCTTGAGGGGAGACCTTCTTCGGTAGACCTTAGAAGGTTTGAACCTCCCAGGGGGAAAAGGCTTGGAAGAGGAAGGCTTCTGGGAAGGTGGAGTCTTCAGATGAGCTTCAAGAAGAGCTCATCAAGAAAGGTGGAAAGGGAACGCCCCTTGGGTGGATTTGACAAGAAATCTAGGGAAGAGGCTTTATGATAACTTGCCAAATTGTCGTTCGGGTTCGGAAGAGGATTCAAAATCATCCACAACAACGACGCCAAAATGTTATCACACAAATTGTAGGTTCGGAAAATCCTGACCCAACAACCAATTGGTGAAAACTTAGAGAGAATCTACCCACTGTCACCTTAGGTAGGTGTTCCCGTCACTTTAGAGGTGAAGTAGTCACCTCAAGGGGGGAATCTCGATGACCTAGGGGGGATTGAGAAGAAAAATATGTTCTATGAACAGATTCCCCTATAGGTCAGGTTACTAAATGGAAAAGGGAGATTGATAATGAGTCTTGAGGATTGCTTGAGGTTGCCAAAGCTTTGAGTGACCTGCAAAGAGATGATACATGCCTGAGACACAAGGAAAACCAAGTATATAATGCAATATATCAATTGGAAAAGAAAGTTAAGCTTTATGTCCCTAATATAATCTGTTAGTAACAGTATATATCAGCAATGAAATTGCACAATACGCTGCTAAAAAAGTGCTAGAAATCAAGTGAAAGATGCAAGAGATAAACTAGCTAAACACTAGTGAAACTCAAGATTCAAAGACCAAGATACTACAATAAAAAGGTAAGGCTGTTGTAAACAATTTATGCATTAATATAATTCAGCATTATGGATGTAACAGAAAACTTATTACAGAAAAAATATCAGCCACTAAAACCCCCTCAAAGTTTCCCAAAAAGTGCACTAGACCTAGTAGTTCATGTGTGCAAACTTTGAGCAAATTTCAATGGTTGATTTAAGAGTTATTGAAGAAGTTAGATTAGGTTTTCTGCAACCCCAATTGTTGAAGATAAATGTTTGTAACAGCAGCAAGAAATACCCCTTTAGAGGGGACACCCTAGTGGTTGAGAGGTGTTCTAAGCACAAGAAACAAAACCCAACTTTCAAAAATTTAAAATGACCGAAAATAACATTTCCCAATGCAACTATTTTATTTCGCCAATGCAAAATATTCAAACTAGTGCCTTTAAAATTGGGTGAATGGGGTCTTTAAAGCACAAGTTAGATCAAAAACAACCCTAGGGATGTAAACCCTCTTACTCCATAGGGTATTCCAACCAACTTAGGGTAAATCTAAGAGGGTATACACACTCGTATTCCTCCTAGCAACCCTCGCAAAAAAGAAAGACTTATAACCTGAACGAAGAGATGAAGCAATGATGGAGGGTGTATCTAACATACTCCTCCCTAGGGTATCCACCAACAATAACCAAAATAAGCAAGAAAGAAATTTCATATGCAGATTTTTTCTTACCTAATCCAAAAAAACGAGATATCAAACCCTAGTTAACCATGCAAAATTCATCCAAGAGCCAAGAGAGCAAGCCTTTAGGGGGTGCACATCACGCCTCCTCATCCATTCACCAAGAGACATTCACCAAAATAAATTTCACATGAGAGAAAGACCATAATCACCAAGAGTAGCGAAAATTTCCGTCAAATACTTCTCACAATGGGAGAGTTATGTTCTCAAATGAGATTCACATGATCTCTATTTATAAAAAAAATCTAACACATAGTTTGTCCACATTCAAAGGTTTAAACATAAGGGGTCAACAACCCTTATCTTACTCCTTTAACGAAATAATTCATTTAAAATTCACTTTAACACATTAGAAACCCTAAAAATAATATGACGTCACCCCTTTAGGAGACGTTTTGGCACTTTGAGCAAGTCGTTGGAGAAGATAATGGAGGTCGTTGGGGCTCCTTGAGCTTCCTCATCAAGTGCTAGGATCAATCCATGTCTCCTTCGGTGAAAATATGCCAAGTGTCAATGTGCAATCACTCCATCACCATCAAACCCCTTCAAGTATGACGTCAACCCTCAAAAGATGACGTTTTGGCTCTCCTAGGCAAATCGTTTGGGTCCTAGGGGCTGGATAAGCTCCTCCATGATGTCAAGTAAGCCTCCAAAGACATCTCTCTGGGATCCGGTGTGCGGGAATACAACATCCAACCTGTGGGATCCTTTCCCCATGGAATCCCAAGCTAGGCTTATTCTCCCAAAACTGGCCACCAAGCAAGGTCCTGCAAAACAAAAGGGTACACCCTCCAAAGATCTCGAGTCAAAGATACCGTGACAAGTGTAAACCACATCTAATAAGCAAGGAATCTAAACATGTGCATCAAAACTACCTCATCAAAATAAACAAATGCTCAAAAACCCTATACAATTGACCAAGTTTAAGTATGGGAGGGGTGTCATAAAGGTCCTAATGGGTATACCAAAACCTTCAAGTAGGGGAAGCTCCCAAGGAAGGCCCTTTAAGGTTATGTAGTGGATGATGAGGTGGAAGGGGTTTAGAATTCATAGGTCTATGAGTTTAATGACATACAAGGGCTCGCATTATCTCATTTATGGGTGCCTTTGTAGAGGGTGTCTGGCATCTTCGTTTGCGATGAACATTTTCCAAGCCCATCTTCTTGCCATTCTTTATTTCTTTCATGTTTTAAGGAACGAATTGAAAGCCACTATCCTGGTGTGGTTTCCAGAAAATGACAATGTCATTCACAAATACCTCACGAAAATGAGAAGGTTGGCTTGTGATGAGACCCCCTTTCTCTCTGTTGTGTAACTGAGAGTCACTACTCTGGCTTGGTCACCGGATGATGGTAATGGCATACTGCTAGATACCCATGATCATGATAGGATGGCTTGTGATGAGACCTCCCATCCTCCAACTAACCCTTTAAGCATTCACTATGATTTATTTCTTGTGGGTCTGTCGTTTCTCATAGAGAAGCGTTTCATTGATTTCTCGGGGATCCCTGGGTGAAGCATCTGGAATGTCTATATCTAGGATTTTATATTTTTAGCCAAGAACAATCCCACTGGGCCTTTAGCCCCTTCTTCCCATGAAATGAGGTACATGCCCTTCTTGGGTGACTAAAGTCAATGGGCCTAGAAGAGGGAAGTATGATGGGAATGTAATGAGCGAGAGTGGTATGTATGGTCGGGAATGGTACAATAACCCCTCAAGGGACCCCCAGTTGCAAACCTTCCCTAAGGGTTGGCCACTTACTAGGAAATATATGACACCCACCAAGGTCAAACAGGGTCAAAAGAATAATGTCCAAGTAGTCGTTCTATAATCAAAAGTAGCTCAAATAGAACATGCCTAAATTCCTTAAATATTAGGGTGATTACCTGCCACAATACCTGACTTGTACTGCATGTAGCAAGACCCATCTATCTTTCAGAAGCTAGTTGGTGTGGTGGATGCGCTAACAATGGATCAAAATGTGCGATAGAGCGAGCTTTTGTATGCGCAAGTGGACATTGTTGGTCATGTAGTCTCTCGACACTCCATATCTGCAACCTTAGGGCCTCGAGACATGATCTCCTTAGTTATCCCACAAAATGGGGATAACAAGTGTCATTTCAATATTTGAAGCATTTGTGTTTGTTATATCTATTACTGCTTTTGATTATGTAACGTTTGCTTGAACATTATGTTATTTTCCCTATTTCACTTTGGTGGTTGACATTGCGCCATAGTAAGTGGGTCACCCTTAGGGATATGTTTTCTACTAGTAGGTCCTCTTGATGAGTCATCGTTCTAATCCCGACCATACTTGTCATTTTCCACACTTCATCCCCTCATCTCCTTACCTTTTGGGACTTTCGGGTATATTGACCCAAGAAGGTGTTGTCCCTCATTTCATGGGAAGAAGCAGTTGAAGGTCCAAAGGCTTGTATCTTACAAAAGATAAAATCCAATCATTAACCTTCTAGATGCTCGCTCAGGGATCCCAATGACAATGGAATTTCTCTCATAAGAAACTAATGGGACCCGTGAAAAATAAATAATTACAAAATGTCAACCTGGGTGGAGCATGTGTGGGCATTGTTTTTAATGCTTAGTTAGAAGCTCCACACATGTTTCAACTTGGAAAAGCATGATGTGACCAGGGTAGAGTCAAGGTGGGCATAATTTTTCATCCTTAGGTAAAAGCCCCACCTTGGCTTCAACGTGGAAACATCTTAAAAAAATAAAAGGCAATAAATGGGATTGGAAAAAGACTACATTGAAAATGAAGGTGCAACACACCTTCTACAAAGGCGCCCATAAATGAGACACTACAACCCCTTGTATGTCATGAACCCCATGCCCAAGAGTCTTTCCCACATCCATGTCACTTCATCCACATGACTTAGAGAAAGTTATGCTTGGGAAACACTCCTAAACTTGAGGTACGATTCACCCAATAGGTCGCTCTGTCAACCCTTCCATACCTAAACTTGGCAAATTGTATAGGGTCTTTGAGAACTTGTTTTTTTTTATGAGATGTTTTGGATGTACATGCTTATATGGATCCTTTATTGATTTTATTTACTCATCATGATGCATTTGACTTGAGATCCTTGGAGGGTGTATTCATTGTCTTTGCATGACCTAGTTGGTAGACAAATTTGGAGAACAAGCCTAGCTTGGGCTTCCTTGGGGCTTGAAGCCCACAGGTTGGATATCAGGTCCCACGCACCGAATGGCGATGATATGCCTTTGGAGGCCTAGATGACACCTTGGAGTATATTACCTAGCCCCTACATGCCAAGCAACTTGCCTTTGGAGGTCAAAATGTCACCTTTAAGGGCTTGACGTCACCCTAAGGATAGGGTTTGGTGGTGATTGGAGACACTTGGCACATTTTGAGGGAGGGAGTCCTTGGATCATGGAGGATAGGCTTACCATGAAGACATTTGGACTTCATAGGCCTAGCACACTCATCTCCAACCCAACGACTTGACCTAAAATTTGCAGAACTTTGCCCCAAGAGGGTGACATCATGTTTCTAGGGTTTATCTTATGTGCAAATTATGAATTAAAAACTATTATTTTGGAAAAGGGGAAAGAGTAAGGGTTGTTGTCCCCTTATCTTGTGGTTTACCCTTTGAATGTGGAAAAATTATGTTTTAGAGGATTTGTATAAATAGAGATCATCTCTATTTCATTTTCATCATAGCTCTCCCATTGTGAGAATACATATTGGTTGAAATTTGTGCTCTCTTGGGCATTTTTGGTATCTCTCTCTTGTGCAAATGCTTCTTGGTGATATTTCTTGGTGAATTCTTGAGGTAAAGTGGTGTGCCCCTCTTGAAGGCTTATTCTCTTTCTCTTGTATGGTAATTTGCTTGGTGAACTATGGTTTGGTCTCTCTTTCTCTTGGAATTGGTAAGGAAAATATGCATTTGTTAGTTCTTTCTTGCTTGTTCTTGGTCACTGTTAGTTGAAACCATAGGAAGAGTATGATGTATACACCTTCCATTAAGATTCATTTTATTTACTAAGTTTATAAGTCATTTTGGGCAAGGGTTGCTAGGAGAAGTACAAGTGTGTACACCCTCCTAGATTTACGCTAGTTTGATTGGCATGCCCTAGGGAGTAAGAGGATTTACACCCCTAGGGGTTTTGTTGGTTTAAATCATACTTCTAGGACTCCATTCAACCATATTTTAAAGGCACTAATCTAAATTTTGCATTGGAGAAATATATTGTTTGCCTTGGTATACGTGATTTAGTGGGATATTGATCTTGTTCAAGTTGGAAACTTTTCTGCATGTTAAGAGCTTGTTAAGGCCACTAGGGTGTCTTGTTTGGCTTGGTCTTATTAGAGATATAACTCATTAAAATATACAGCCATTAGGGCTGCAACAAATAATTCTTTTACTTACTTATAACTCACATTTCAACCATAAAAAATTGCTAATAGTTTGTCAGCATAATCTACTAGTCCTAGCGCATCTTTTGGGTAGAGTTTTGGCAAGTTTTGGTGGCTGATTTTTCTGTTGTAAAAACTTGTTTGCTACAGTCATAAGGCTGAATACTATCTCTGCAATACTTGTTTCTTACAACCTTGTTTCATCGCTAAAGTCATGTGCTCTTATACTAGATTTATACTAGTGTTTTGCTAGTTTATCTCTTGCCACATTTATTAGACTTTTAACATTTGTTTAGCTGCCCTAACAACTATTTACTTGCTGATATATATATTTTTTGACTGCTGCAAATAGGGACAACAAGCTTAAATTTCTTTTCCACTTAATATGTATCTGGTATACTTGGTTTTTCTTGTGTCTTGGGCAGGTACTATCATCATCCACAAGTGCTCAAACTTCTTGGCAACCACCGAGATTCAATTCCAATCCACTTTCCACTTAGCAAGTTGACCTATAGGGGCATTCATTTCACCATCTCACATTTTGTCTCATTTCCCTCTAGGGTCACCTGGGATTCCTCCCTTGAGGTGATCACTTCACCTCTAAAGTGACGGGAGTACCTATCTGAGGTGACGGTGGGTAGGTATTTTCCAAGTTGTCACCATCTTGTGGTTTGGGTTCACCTGTAAAGTGACGGGAGTACCTATCTGAGGTGACATTGGGTAGGTATTTTCCTAGTTTTCGCCATCTTTTGGTTTGGGTCGGGCTTTTCCCAACCTACAGTTTGTGCGATAACAACACCCTTGTCTAGATTAGTTTGTTATTGTCCATTTGGATGATATATTGGTTTATAGTGCTACCTAGGAGGAGCACATATTACATCTTATGCATGTGTTAGAGACCCTGAAGAAGCACCAATTGTTGGCCAATCTCAATAAATGTGAGTTTACTCAACAGTCTTTGGTGTATTTGGGTATGTGATCGATGGAGGGGAGTTCAAGATAGATCCCGCATAGATTCAGGTCATCATGAAATGGCCAATATATACAATTGTCACTGAAGTTGGGAGCTTTGTTGGGGAAATATAGTATCTGTGGAAGTTCATAGCTTCATTTTCAATAGTAGCTGCACCACTCCAGGCCATAACAATGAATGGTAAGAGTTTCCAGTGGGGGAAGAATCAACATAAGGCTTTCGATGAGCTGAAAATAAAGATTAGTTAATAACTAGTACTCATACTACCAAAATTGTATCGTAGGTGTAGACCAATGTTAGTCATGTAACTCTTTATTCGTGAATGAATAAGACAACAAGCGACCAAGATGCTCAAGGAATGCTAGTTTTTTGGAGTTGGGTTTCAAGGGTAAAATCTTTGTGTATTGTGTGATTGTTTTGTCATTTATTTTTGTTTAAATTTGTCTTTGATTTTCCTAGTGGGTTAGCATTTTTCTTACAATATGGTCCTCATAATATTGTGCTTTATGTTCTCTTGAATATTTCGAACAATTTGTTTTATGCTCATCAATGTTTCAATATCTTTGTGTAAGTCGATGAGGATTTGTGTAGCACATGACATAACCTTCAGAAGCACCACATATAATATACCAAAATAAAGATCTAAAAATATTCTATCAAATGGCATTGATTTGGCAACAATTTGAGCACCTTGTCAAAAGTTATGAGCTCTGCAATATCGCGGTCATCACAAAAACCCTGAAAATTGTTGATTTTAAATCAGTGATATCTTCACTTATGGAGCTCTGATTCAGACGATTGTGTTTTTGAATTTGGTTGATTTTGTGGGAGAAACTCATATCTACAATTGGTTAGGGAAAATTTTGCACCAATTGCTACAAAAATCTGCAAAATTGCACGGTTGTCCTCGAAAAAACCCTGAAAATTGTTGATTTTAAATCAACGATTCTTGTCCTCGTGAACTCCAATTCAAACGATTTGTTTTTTTTAAATTGTTAGTTTTTCCAAGATAAATTTATATCTACAACTAGTTTCTTCAAATTCTCCCCAAAATTCTACAATAATTTATCTAAGTGTTGTAGCCCTCTTTTTTCTTCTTCTTTTGAAAACCTACAAAATATAAAAATTTGTGCATTTTCTTTGTCAAAGAAAGTGCTTTGATACCACTGTTAAGTACTATAGATCTGAATACAAAAACACATTCAATATATCCAAGAAGAATATAAAAATGCTTCACTCTTTATTAATATGAAACCATTAAGGTAGGGAAACACCTTAAAATTGATTCTTTTAAGGAAGGGATCCACTTATGTTCACTTATGGAAGGATAACACTCCTCAAGCAAACCTTGCTTGTTACAATAACAATATACTACACCATGCTCCAATACATTTCTCACACTTATTTATATAGCATTCTCTATCTCTTAGGAACATTCTATAGAAGGAATATTTTAGTAACTGGAACCTTCTAGTAAGCCTTCTCACCTTTATTGTGTTCACACTATTGCATGGGCCCTGTTACTAGAATTGGCATCCATAATAACAACCCCTAACTTTATTAGTATGAAAGCGCTTAAGGTAGGGCAACACCTTACAACTGGTCCTTTTAGGGAAAGGATCTGCTACTGATCACTTGACTGTTTGAGGGGGCAACCTCCTAATGAACTATGCTCCAAATACAATACTCATCAACCATTCCCATTACATTGCATACCCCTATTTATATAATACTACCTACCACCTAAGAACATTCCAGAGAAGGAACCTTCTAGTAAGCCTTCTTAGATTTATTATGTTCACACTACTACAATATATCTAACTACCATAGTGTGCCTTATTTAATAATATAGTGGA
>SNQJ01S0177625.1:13364-26182 GCA_010110895.2 Picea sitchensis
CAATGAAGACAAAAATAACAAACTGACAAGACCAGTCTCTTCAAATGCACATGGGTGACAATTTTCCAAGTAATAAGCAATTGAAAAGAACAATTGATCTCAACTTTTAAACCAATCAAAGGCTCCCAACCAAACAAGCACTCGGATTTCAAAACCAGAGATTATACCCTTGTTGTGAAAAGGTCAAGAGGTAAAATTGAGAAAACATGATCAAGAAGAGCTTTTGATTTCCGGAAACTAATCATTCATGAGATTTGAAGTCAAGAAACATTCAATCACTGGCCAGAGAAGTTCTTCCTAGACACACAAACAAATCTGGGCATCTGAGGACACAAAAGACTTAATCCAAAAATTTTGCAAGTGGGTTCGCAGGTTGGCAGTGGGGTACAGTGCGAGAATCAAGGATTCTCGCAGGCTAGACACAGGCAAAATGCAATAAGTTCGCACTGAACAGAACAACAAGGTGTGAACTTTAGTGGTTCTCACATGCTACAGAAGGGTGCAATGCGAGAAGGTCTATAATTAAACAAATTTTGGAAAAAAGACAAAACTTCTGAGGGAACTTCTGGATCCAGGGAGTCTGCAAGGGTCTCCTCAAGACTCAGAGATTGATGGGAATGAAAAATGGTAGGTTAAGAGAAAATGGCCAAGAAAAAACCACCAAAAATAGGTTGTATCCCCAGCGGAGTCGCCAATTTTGTTATCGGACAGATCGGTAGGTAAGGACACTAACAGATCTCCCTAGATCCACCTGGATCTAGAACAAAGCAGGACATGACATGACTCTTTCCCTAAGTTGTGGTCATTGAATCTACTACTAAGAAGGAATGAGTGACATACCTTTATATCGCTTCCTTAGGTCTCTGTTGTTCCCGCTTCACTCTGGTGCTCTTGTGAAATCAGATCCAAGACAACACAAACCAACCAAAGTGAAGATAGAAAAGTATATTCAATGTCAACCTATGCATATGATCAAGGAGTTATGCAATAAAATAAGAGCGATTTTATGGGAAAGGGACATGCCGCTGTATTATATTAAATGAAAGTAGAAGATACAACCAAATCGCCTTGATGTCGCAAGCTTCCTTTTAGTGACCCTTAGTTCCAACACACACACTTGCTCCGCATTTGCATGAAGAAGATCCAATACCACTTGATAGACTAAATAGGGTCTTCAAGCTTCTATCCAATTAAAGTTCTTCACACAATCCTTTCACCAATTCTTCATCCAATCTTGCTTAACCTTTTCCATGAGAAACCTATCAATATATAGGAGAAGGAGGGATGGTGTCATGGATGAGGATGATCCCACCAAATCTGAGAAGTCAGTAGGATGCCAACCATGCGAATGTCAACTCATTTTCTAGAAGATCCCCTTCTAGAACCTTCGTGACCTCTTCTCATTTCCAAGCTTAAAAACAGGTTCACACCCTACCTATAGAGCAGACTACGAACAATTTTCACTCTAAGTGTGGGTGGCCTATGAGAATGAGGGATTCTCGCACCCTGTAACATAGGCAACCTGCGAACTCATCTTAAAAATGTGTTTTTTGGAAGAAGACAACAGTCACTTTTTTCAGGCAAAAATTCCTTGTGGGAGCTTGAACACATCACTTGTAGAGACATCACCAGAGTGACCAAAATCATGTGTAACAAAGTAGAATAGAGGAGTCAACGTCAGAAAACTTAGTGAATTTATACAACCTTGACTTGTGATCCACCTCGCTAATTGCAATGATGAAATTGTCATGCATGTCAATTACTGAAACCGAATCTGATGCAAATTCAACCTTTTTACCTTTCTGAGTGATCTGATAAACTGAGAGCAAATTCATAGAAAACTTTGGAACATGTAGAACATTCTCAAAAATGCCATTGTGGGGTTTCACTCTCCCTTCTCATGCTACTACTACTGGAGTATCACCCCCCATGAGAATAGGGGGTCTTGAGCATGGACTCAAAGAAGAGAAAACTTCATCTTTCGCTGCCATATGATATGATGCACTCGAATCTATAATCCATGAATCATACGAGGAATCAATTGCAACTAGAGCATGATGATTACCTTTCTTAGGAGCAAGATCTTCTTCCTTCCGCTTCTTGACTCCCTCTGGAATGAAGTTTCCAAGGTTGTTCTGTTGAAGTGCATGTGCCATAAGATCGATATGTTTCTTCATTCATGTGGATTCTTCGTGATTTGGTTTATTGCAGTAAGTGCACTACTTTCCCTTCTTCTTCTTCTTCGAATCTGAAGAGTTTCTGGAACCTAAAGAATCATTGAAGGGTTTGGAATATCCATCCTTCCCATTCTGTTTAGATGACCCTTTTCCATCATGCATGGTGAGTGCATGCACTTTGGGATATTTCATGAGGCCCATCTGTATCAGTTTTGTTTGCTCTTGTGTAAGAGACTCAATGAACCGAGCCAACGTAGGCATTTTCCAATTTGTTCCAAAAAGACATCTGCCAGAATGGAAATTGGAGACATATACAACGTATTCTGGTCCTAGCTTGGCCAAGATTGTTAGAATAAGTTGTTTCTCTTGTGTAGACTTATCAATACCAAATTCACCCAAGCTCAATAACAAAGATTTAAATTTAGTTAAAAAATCTTGTATATTATCAAAACTTTTAGGGTCTAAGGTATTCAACTCTACCTCAAGCATATGACCTCGCATCTCATCCTGCTTTCCAAAGAGTCCTTCCAAGGTGGTCCAGATCTCGTTTGGAGTCTTGCATGTAGCAACATGAAACCATAAATCAGTGGAGATTAACTCAAGAAGTAGTCCTGTGGCCTCATCCTTACGGTTCGCCCATCTCATCTTCTCAATCACTGATGTAGGTTCTGTTTCTGTCACCATCGTCAAATTATACAATCCTTTCCTTCTGAGTTGGAATTCTGCCTTGGGCTTCCAATCAAAATAATTGTATGGTGTGAGGATTACCACCAAGTTTGACTGTATAAAAGTTGTCCTATCCATCTCTCCCACTGTTTCTAAGAACCCCTAAAAATTTACTCTCAATCTGCAAATGAAAAATTAAGAAATCATGACGGAAATGACACTTTAAGTGAAAATTCGTGTCAGTTTCAAGAGATGATCTTGCGACTTACTTTCTGAGCAGACGGTGAGGAATCTCTCCAAACGGTTGAAAACCCACTTCCAAAATGGGTCGATTTATTTCTCTTGTGGGTCGTTTCATCAAAAACTTAATATTTTTGGGAGCAATCACTGTAAAAAGGTACGACTATGGATTTGTATCAGTTTCAAAAGGCTATCTTGCGGCTTACTTTCTGAGCAAACGGTGAAGAATCTCACCAAACGGTTGAAAACCCCCTTCCAAAATAGACCAATTTACTTTCCTTGCAGGTCGTTTCCTAAAAAACGTAATATTTTGGGAGGAATAACTGTTGAAAGGTACGACCACGAATTTAGCTTGCCGAAACCCCGATTTTCCTTATTCTTTGGCTTGTTTGGCTTGCTCGAAGCAGCATAGCTCCGATACCATGTCAGTGTTTCATGCAAACCTGCACATGAGATCTAGCTAAAGCAAGTACAAATAAAGCTTATCAAGAAAGGAAGAGAGATTCAATATGGAAGAATGAGAAAATATATTCACACTACTCCAATGAGCTGATGATTGATACATAGATCATGATCAATATGATACAATGAATGAGTGGAATACACTCATATATAGGGAAAAACATTCCATAATTAAGAAAAGAAATCAAACAATTAGCTTTCATAGGAATGCATGCATGCATAATAGTGATGGTAAAAATAGAAAGTCTAAAATAGAACTATTCAGTTAACTCCCATTGAACTAGTGTGTTGAAAATAGAAATTTCTCCAACAAAACTGAGTTTATGCTTAGTTTCAGCAAGTCTTCAAGCATGAAGGTGAAGATGAGAAATTTTCCAGGTCCAAGGTGGAGTATAGTCCAACAAGTACAACAATAGTGGAGTTGTTATGATTAGTCTCCAAGTGGGAGATTGTTGGTTGTGGAGCCTAATAATCTTCTTGTTTCATGGACCTTTGTTTTCAACTGTGTTTATACCCCATGAAGATTGTACACCCTGGAATATTGTACACCCCTCCATGCGGGGGGAGGGGCTTTCCCCCTTATGGGGTCTGGGGGCAAGTGGGCCCCCAAATGACAAATTGCCTTGTAAATGTATATTATAATTTCACAGTAAATCTAGACTGTTCATTATAAGCTCACAGATCTAACGACATAAGTTATGTTAGGGTTTTTTCCCTAGAAGGCAACCCTCTTTTATAAGGGAATTATATTGTGGCTGTGTATCATTGCGAATATTGTATTATGAGAGAAGAGACCGTGAGAGAAAGAAGAGGAAGTTACAACGAGTGTGTTGTAGGTTGTATCCCTTCATTTGATGGATAATAAAAAGGAAGGACCTGACAATTTCTCTGGTGGACGTAGCCCACACTAGGTGAACCACATATATCTATGTCTCTATTGTATTATGTATCTTCTATGTTGTTGACGATTAAAAACGTCAACGTAATTTCGCACGCAAAGTGTTGCTAAAGCCTATTATTATATAAGACTAAATAATGGTAGTAGGTGGGACCCCCTTGAGCTTTGAAGATTAGATCTGCTCATTTTCAATGTTATGATGATGTGCTACAAAGGTTCACATGGTTGATGAGAATATGATTGTCATTGATATGAGTTAATCTTTGGGATGTTGTTCCTTCATGATACTACAACCTACTTTTGATTTATGGTATTCGTTCTTCTCGCACCTGCACAACAAATATGTTAGTGAAAATTGCAGAAAGGCATTTTGAGAAAAAAAACAAAATACTATATTTGATGCAAAAGAGACCTAGCTCTGCAATACTACATGCATGAAGTGTTTATTGATAGTGGTTAACTCCTAACTAACAAGGAAATGACTATGAAAAATTGTTAAGTTACATTTTATATGCATAGGGTGGAAATTTTAGTGGCGCATTTTGGCAAGGAGATAATACAATGGTTATGCATCGGTTGATGCAATCAGTAGTTGATGTGCATATGTTATAAACCTTGGTGGCTCGTGGAAGTAATGGCTTTACATTTTTACGGTGATTATGCTGTTAGTGATGATTCTATTGTATAGTTGTCGAGCAATTTATTTGAGTTATGACATGGGTGGCACATTTGGCAAAGTAACGATGCAAATGGTTAAATTGTGGAACTTGGATTATGTTATAGTTTAAATGTGTTGATATTCTCGATGCATTGGTTGATTAATGGTGTTAATGGGAGCTTGTTGGCATGTACTATGGAGTAAATGTGATATGGGTGGAGGCGACATGCATTTACTGCACGTCCCCTTTACCCTTCCATTGGTCGCCACCCTAATCGGACTATTGTTTGATCTGGTTGTTGTGTTCACACTCTGGATTTTTAGCAGGGTGAAACCGCTCGACCACCTCTCGTCTTAAGGTTTTTGATTAACAGGTATGTCTCTTTTGTCCATTCTTGACTTCACTATAGTTATGAAATGTTTTTGGCTCAGTTGTATGGGTTTGTGTTTGTCCTGAGTACTGCAACTGTGTGGAATTTTGGTTTTGAATGGAAAATGGATGGTTCTGCTTATAATTGTTTGAGTTCATCGGAGTTGGTGGTCTTCTTGGGTGATAGCTCTTTCTTACCACCGCGTTTGTTAAAAGGTTTTTTAAATCATGGTTGGATTGTTGTCTTCGTGATTCTTGGGTTTAACTAGAGCTCTGTTTTCGTGTTCGACCCTGTCAAGAACTATATCCCGTTCACAAGCATCATAGTCCTCCTTGTGCGTACGCCTTTAGCCTCGAAGTTTCACCATGGTTGGTGCCTTTCCTCCTGTGATGGATACTTTGCAAACCCTTAACCCTCCAGACTAGAGCCGCATAGGGAGTTTTTCGAGCATGTTAAATTGTTCCCGATTATTGTGGTCTATTACTTTGAATGAGGGCTCACCCGTTGGTCATATAGCGGTCGTGTTCATATAGCCTTTCGTCATTGGCTCTGTGATAATAGCATGAGATTTTCATTGCAATTTACACTTCTAAAAGTTCACAGTTACCAGCCTGATGTCAAAGAACTCAGTTGTTTTTAATGGAAGGGCCTCTGCCCGTTTTGTCAAAGAACTTCTTGTGTTAGCTTAACTAATAATTTGGTTGAACTACTTCAACAAATTATAACTTGTTAAAAGCATAAGTAAGGGGAGGAACAAGGGAGGATAGAAGCACAAAGCATGTGTTTTCTCTTTGAGTTGATGTTGAGATAGTTCAATTTTCATTCATTCATATATTCATCATAGGCTAATTCTCTTTTGTGATAGCAGGGTTTTATTGTAGACAACAATATTCAGGGCTGAATCAAATCATTCAGACACTTGCTCTTCAGAGGTGTTGATCTATCTTTGATAATCTGTGTAGACTTGTCTGTTTGTGAATTAATTTTCATGACTGATAAAGGCTATTGTGCAGAGTCGAGTGGGTAGMAATCTGTGGCAAGTTGATCCAGCTTTTAGAGTTCAGTTTTGGTTTTCTGTCAGAGGTCCTTTTGTATGTTCCATCGGGGATTTCTAAGTTTGACTTTGGTCCAAGATTTCTGTGTGAAGTTTTGTAAASACAATGACTCTTTTGTGAATTGGAATGAAATAAAAGATTGCTTTATGTCTCATATATCTTGAGTATCATCTTGGTTTCTTTACTTCTGCTCATACATTTATTTCAGCAACTGATATGTTCAGAAAAATACATAAAAAGAGAATTTCCAACAAGCTTTTTGTTGACAAAAGACTAGCTTAAGAGCTTGTAATTAATGCTTGTGAGTTAGGATATATATTTTGTTGGATATAAACAATATAGTGTGATATTCCCGTCTACTTTACTTTAGCCAAGTAAAGTCTGAAAATTCTTGAGTAAGATCAATTCATATTTTTTCCTCAACATTTATTTGGTGACCATACTGGGGAGATCTTCGATATCTCTTCGGTTAAAATTTATACTCGTTTTTCATCGATACATCTTTCTTTTTTTGTTTTTGATTTTTTGGTTGTTTTTCTATTCATGACTGTTCCTGTTGCAAGATAGCCGAGTCTTGAGCCCGGTCTCCAAGACCAGACCAACATTACTTTGAACCTATTTCATACTATTTTAGACACTGCTAGGACCCATGCCGAGCTTAATCATTCTTAGGCAGCAATTGAAAGGGATATTAGTGTTCAAGAACAATTTGAAGCTAGACTTAGGCAACCTAGAAATCAACAGTAACCTTTTGTTTCTTCAGTTTTGGCCCTTCTTTCATGTCCTTAGATTCTCATGCTTCTAGGAGAAGAAGAGGCTTGTCACCTGAAATCAATCCCATTGCTAAAATAGGAAGGATAAACGTTGTGTTATCCGCCCAACAAAGTGCTCTAAGGAGAACTTTATCTGATTTGTCCAACTCATCCTTCTTTCCCTCATCTATCATCCTCAAGATGGCATCTAGCGATGGCTTTGGTGGCACTGGAAGTGCTCCATCTTCCCAATCTTCATCATCATCGATGATTGGTAGCTTGTACAACCACCATATCCCCGTTCAATCTACTACAAACCCCACCAAAGTCATTAAAAAGTATGGACTTTTTCAGTTCGAAGAACATGCCACAACCACACCATGGCGTGTGTCCTCCCCTCTTAACCTAACACCTACTACTCACCCACTTCCGAAGTTTAAAGAGAATATGCCTAAGTTTTCAGGAAATAACACTGTCAGTACCAATGAACACTTAGTGGCATTTTCTAATGCTTTTCATAACATAAGGGCTAATGACAATGACACTTGCATGCACTTATTCGCCAATTCCTTGGAAGGAAAGGCTACGACCGACTTTTTTGACCTTCCTCCTAAGATCCTGTCTACTTGGGAGGAGTTGATTTATTGGTTCCGATCCACTTACGGGCAATCCAAAATCCCTGCTGAGAAGTTAAGGGCGTACAACAACGTCACTTACAAAGATGGTGAGACCATCAGGTCCTTCAACTTGTGTTTCACCAAGTTGTATAATCAAATTCTCGAGCTTATCCGCCCTTAGAACCAAGCCGCTTTCATGCATTACTATAATGCATTGCCTTCTCCTTACCGTCATAGGCTTGAGGAAAAAGCCATTGACAATATCGGCTTTGCCCTGCATACTTGCTCAGAGTACGAAGAACAACTTGAATGAACTAGTCTACCCCAGGGACAATCAGTTAGATAGACAGACATGTCCGCTCTCTTACAACTAGTACAAGGTATGAACAATCGTATGATAGCATTCGAACGAAAGAGTATTGTCTCCCCTCTCACCCCTGGAGCTTCATCCTCTTCAGCCCCTCCTTTTAGAATTCTGGTTGAGAACAATTTTCATCCCAAGGCTATTTTAACTCGGATTTGGTGTAACTTTTGCGAGGAACACCATGAAGAAACCACATGTGAGGTAATGAAGAGTGCCATGGACAAGATCTTTGGTAAAAGACCGAAAGCTACTATTGTTGTCGTAGATTTTTCCAAACCAGAAGATGTCATGGCTATCAATACCATAAACAAAGCCTATGCCCCAAAAGGCAAGTTTGACCCTCTTCACAATTATTCTAGCCCGAGCTCGTCCTCAACCGTTGTTGCACCCTAGGTTCCCAAAATTCCCGAGAGTCAAGGAATCACTCCTCCTCCCCCCTCTTCCAAATACAATATCCTGAATCAATTGGCCAACATCAAGGCATATGCAACCCTCCTAGACGTGGTTGTCGTCCCTGAACAACAGATGCATCTGAAACAATTCATGGAAGGAAAAGCTTCTATTGTAGCCAATATTTTCGAAGAGGTAGACGAAGAGGACTCTTCTGTAAATAAAGTAGGTGTACATAATTTTAGGTACCCTGTAAAAAAAACCCCCTTCTATATTTATGTAAAGATCATGGATAAAATTGCCCATTGTTGCCTCATTGATGGCGGTTCGGGCCCAAGTGTGATGTTGAAGATTATTATGGAAGAGCTAGGCTTGTCTTGTACAAACGAAAATGCCAGAAGCATGCTCTCCTATAATAGTCTACAACAAACAACCATAGGCGAGATTAAGGATGTAACCTTGGTTTTATGCGCTCATATTGAGATAAGGACAACCCTCAACATCCAAGTGATTGATATGCCTGTAAGCAATGATTCAATTATCTCGGGGAGAGATTAGCAAGCCCTAACAGGTGGATACTTCTCACTCGACGAGACACATTTATCCGTTCCTCGGAATGGAAAGAATATCATCGTCCTTAGAGAAGGAAGAATTTCACCCTACATAGAGAGTGTTCCGCAATCTAGCATAAACTATATCGAAGAACACCTAGGAGTGTATTCCATATTCCCTGAAGATGATAATATTCCTATGGAAACAATTGATTTAGAGGGTGAATTATGGTGTATTCACTTCGATGGTTCACACTCAAATGAGGGTAATGGGGCTGGTATTAGCTTGGTTTCCCCTGTAGGAAATATTCATAATCTGTCATATAGGTTGGAGTTTGCTTGCTCAAACAATGCATTTGAATTCAAAGCTTTGTTGTTAGGCATTGAGAATGCCCTTAATCTTGGTTGTGGTCACCTTTTAGTTTTCAGAAATTCTGAGCTTGTTGTGAACCTGATACGTAAGACATGCTCTCCTAGAAACAAGATGATGGAACAATATTCCCAAAATGTTTGGGCACTTGTCTCTAACCTCCTATCTTTTAACATCACTCATGTTAGGAAGGAGTTGAATTCAATAGCTGATCAATTAGCTGCCTTCGCAGCCTCTCCTACTCAACAACTCTTGCCTCACTGGCCTGATTGTTCTTTCCAATCTCTGCATCATCCATACATTTTTGAGAATGAAGAATTCTGGAAGGCCATCCCTAACAATGAAAGCAATTGTGTTGTCATTCAAAATGAACCCCTCGAGTCGGAGGAGATTATATCTGTAGAAAATAATAAAATTCCTGAAGGCTTGACTCCTCTCGAGGGTTCATTTTCCTTGAGTGTTGCAGGCAACAAAGAAAAATAGGAAGAAGAGGCGTTACAACTGAAGGTGGTTGAAGCCATCTACATGAAAATTACGACACCTGGATCTTCAACGAACGTTGAGATAAATGTCCAGGGTTCTGATAAAGAAGAGATGAGGTCTGTTGAGTTACTTGGTGGATTTCAAAAGGCTTTTGCTTGGTTTAATGTGCATATTCGTGGTTTTTATCCAGGTCTTATTCAACATACCATGAAAGCAGCTAGGCAAAAACAAAGACTTGTTAACTCTACACTGAAAGCAACCTTTCGTAGGGAGTCGAGGAATTTCTCAAGGACGGAAATGTTTTTTTTAGTCCACCCTAAATGGGTTTCCAAATGGGAACCTTCTTCAAAGACCATTGATAATATTAGAACCTGCATTAGTCTTCGAACTTTCAGGAAAAAAATTATGAGAAATCCTCTCCCCCTCTCAGCATGAAAAGATTTCTACAACAAGTTGTAGAGTTACACTTGGAGCCCTTACTTGACAGTTTGTATGGTTACAATAAAACCAAGGTAAAAGGGGAAAATATTCACAAAACCACTTTTATTACAACTTACGGTACTATGTCTTATAGTTGCCTGCCTTCTGGCTTACTTGATACTAGTATCACCTTAAAAGGTCCTATACACACAACTTTCGATGAATTGGTCAGTTTCCATGTTTATCTTGATGATTCAATCGTATGCGTCGAGAGACTGATAGTTACGTCAGAGTGTCAAGTGTTGGGTCATTTCCAGATTACTCTTGTCTTGGACACTAACTCAAAAATTTTAGAGGAATTACAGAGACAATGGTTTTCTCACAGCACTAACAGTCCTCGCTTGAAGTATTGCGAGGGACCAGCGTGAAAAGTTTTTTTTTGTTGATTGGATCTTTCTGTATACTAGTAGGTTAGCTTTGTTTTCAATTTTTTGTGCTTCCTTTTTCTGCCTTACGACACTTTAACTTCTGCTTTCTGAATTGATTTTTCATTTTCTTGCTACGTTTTGTTTCTGTCTTTTACTGCTGCTGTTTTATTTTCTGCATTATTACTTTTGTGGCAAATTTTTGTCTTTATCATTTTTTAAGTGTTTGGTCAAGTTAGAATATTGGATCAGTTCTGCCACAGTGACACCCCTACAAAAGCATTGTTATTTGATAACGATCGAGCTTAGACAATTGTTATGATCTCTCCTCTAAAGGGCCTTTGAATTTGTTACATGTTTTCGTCGCTATCTTACGAGGAATTGGTTGTTTCCTGCTCCTTCTTGCCATTTCTTCATCCATCGAGATCTTAAGAGCAAATCTATAAGTCTCCCTCTTTCAAGTTAAGAGCATATTACAGTCAAATGATTATGCATACAATGGTAAAACCCCTCATACTTGACATTTTTCATGAGTTATTCCCAAATTTTCGGTCATCTTTCCATTAAATCTACTCATTTCCCCCTGTTGCATAATCATTCGAGTCATGTCTTGTTTTTAAGCATGTTATTTATTGAAATCAACCACTTGTTATTTACCAAAATCGACCACTATTGATGACAGTCACGTTGGGTATTTGGTCCGACTTTCAAATCGCATTGAGATGTCCTGTTTTACAGTGGCATTGTTACATAGCCTGGGACGTTTTCCCCTGCATAGCCCGTGTCAAAGTGTTCGCTGTTGGTTGTATAGGTGAAGTGTCATTTCAGACATGACATGAAAATTTTGGTTATTTTGGTCTTGATTATTTTACTACGTATATGTATGAGAACAAATATGAATACAAATCTTGATTGGCTCTATTACAGAAATAGTGTCTTCATTATTATTTCGAAAGCACGACTTTTGAACATAGATATGGATGGAAGAAATGCCTGGCAGTGGTGGATGTTAAGGATTACAGATTGGGAATGAGTGTTGTTGTTAACTTTTGTAAAATGCAGAATGTACAAATAAAAGGAACAAGACCTCTTACAAATTGTGCGGAATACTTATGTTGTAATGGTACTGTGTTGGATATTAATGGACAGTGAAATTAGGCAAATACACAGAAATTTTACTTAGTCATCTGATTGTTGGTTAATGCATATTTTTCTTACTGCAAAATATGTTATGGATTTCTTGATTAATCTCATGAACAATAAACATTTTTTTCCCCCTCATTATCTCATTTTCCGCTAATTACAACCCCCTCACATATCCCATATTCATTTTTTTCACTCCCTGTTCTGGTATTGATTACAGCTAAGAGAATTTCTATGTTAAGTGGATGAAGTGACAGTGTCTTGAGTGGATTGCAATGAGGTTTTACTTGGTTGATTTACAGTTGATTGCCGTTATCATTGAGCAGTGACCATTTCTTCTCCCCTTTCATTATATCATATTTTCGCTCAATACAAACCCCTCACGTATCCCAGAACACTGTTTCACCCCCCTGCTCGTTGATTAACATTAGAACAATTTGTATGGATTGGATTGCATGAGCCTGATACATCCTGAGCCAAATCTATTTCGTATTTTTAAGGAGTTTTCATGCATGGTTATTTAAAAGACTATTTGCTAATTGTTAACATATGCAGGATGAGTTTTTTCAGTCGGGGAAGCCATGGCCGAGGAAACAGAGGTAGAGGTAACTGGAACCGAGGCCCAAGAAGGCCTAGGTTCTCTATACATTTTGATGTTGATTCAAAAGAGCTTGGACAATTGTTTCATGTTGGATTCTTTAATTAGATTAGACAAGGAATAGTCCAACCGAGGCCTAAAAGGCCTCCTTTCCAAGACCCTCAAGCCCCTGACATCC
>SNQJ01S0177626.1:7989-19787 GCA_010110895.2 Picea sitchensis
TATCATTAACTTTTATAACAAGGGGATGTCAATTTTCTTTCTTTTTACTAGGGGTCCCACCTATAATTTAGTATTTATAAATAATAGATAATAACAAATTTAAAAATAGTTCCTTGCAATCATTTGCAGGCTTGGTGGCTTAGTTGGTGATTTTATGGGTCAACACCCCCAAGAGGTAGAACATGACTCTGACCTCAATATATTCAAGAACATCAAAAAATCTAAGTTGTATCAGGTGGCAGTATGGATTTGGTGTTTTTGAAATTTGACCTATCTAAGGCATGGAAAATGTCATTTTAATTTATCTCCTTATATTAAGGAGTATAGGCTTGAATATATTTAGGTATTTTAAAACTCTAATTTATAAAACATTACAAACTATTTATTCTCATGTTTTATGGTGAGTTTGTTGAATTCGAACATTTCTAGCTAGGAAGTAATTCCTATTGATATTTGTAGTTGTGGATAAGGCCATGTAAAATAGAAATGGTGGATAAAATAAGGCTACAAGAAAATTCGAGCCTATCATGTGAAGTTGGACCTAGGGGCCTAGGGAAATAGAACATTATTGGGATGAACACTCTAAAGGCTACATCCCTTTTTCGCTACATCCATTAAGTTTAAATGTGACATCCTTTTATTGATTTCTTTCAATCTCAAAGGGGGTAAAAACAAAGGGTGACAAGGAATGAAGGACACTCTCCATCGTACAACTCTCTCTTAGTCTTACATACGCTTTGTTTTTGTGACATATTCCATAAGTGTATATAAAAGGTTCATGGTTATCCTATCATTTGAAATTGCCAATGTGAAATCAAATGGTTATTAGGCATCCTCATAAAAATAAAGCACAAACATCATTGTCAAATAGCATAGCTTAACATGAATTGTATTTGTCACACTTATTTTATAAGTTAACAATGTTGCCTCTTCTCATATTTATACTTGACTCATAAACCCCAACTTCTGGAGATATTTGGATGATTCTTCTTGCTTGTCTTGTGCACAATTTGGATTGCTAGTGTTTTCTCAAATTAAATCGCCTACAAATAACAATATTATTGTAAACAAAATCTCTCCTTATGTGACCATCTATTTGTATTTTTACCAAAGTCTTTCTTTTTTTTGTTTCATCCCCATAAATTGGCTCATCATGTGTAATCTAAGTGAGTAAAGTAAAATGAAAACCATAAATTGTTGAGAGGGAAACAATATTGGGTGCTCTCATCATTCTACGTAACACAAAAACTTCAACTTGTCTTATTCCATGTAAGCCAAATGAGACAAGGAAATGAAAAACCATGTGCCATTATTGCATCATGTTACTCATCTCAGCCATAATATTTTAACTTAAGGCCATATATGTGAACTAACTATAATTCAAATGATTTGGGGCTTGTGTGCATAGATCTACTCCTATATTTTTTCATTAGGATTTCTCTAAGAGAAGAAGAGACGATAAGGCCCTAATAAGAGCATAAGGGTAATGCTAATAAGGGTAGAAAATATTTATAAACACAATGCTACAAATATGCACTTATTTCATACCTAACATGTCCATTTTAATCAAGGAGAGAATCATTAGAAAACATTATTTGAAATTGATTGAATATAGTGGTAGGAAATGCTCTGATAGAACCTAGGGAACTTATGGGACTATATCAGGAGAGGAAGAGAAAAGGAAGAGGAGGATTACAAATAAGATAAAGAGGAAAAGGAAGAGCGAGAATAAAAATAAGAGAAGGGGGGGACAAAAAGAGGAAGAGGGAGAAGAGGGGGGAATATGGGAAGACAAAGAGGGAGAAAGAGTGGAAGGAGAGGAAGAGGGATAGGAAGGAAATAAGAGGAGAGGAGTGGGGAAGAAAAATAGGAGTGGGAGAGGGGAAGAGGAAGAGAGTATGAGTGGAATTATAGGAGGGATAGGAAGAGGGAGAGAATTGGCGGAGGAGGAAGGAAAACCTAAAATACATCTCCAAACCCAAAACCCATCTCTAAAACCCAAAAACCAAATCCCATCAGCAAAATCCACATCATATTTTGTTTGAAATCTACAAAATATAAAATAAAATAAAAAGTAAAAAAGATTTGTCGAGGGTGGAAAATGAAAAAAAAACTTACTTGTGAATCAAAGAGATCTAATTGTTCCCCACCAATCTCCCTTGCTTGCTCCTATTGAGTGCCCCACAAATCCCTTTCAGCTCCAAGAAGATCTGCCTCACACTCTCTTATGAAAATGAAGTGAGGGACCACCCCTTTTCAGCTTATAAGAGAAATGGATAGCAAGATCAATCCAAGCATGGATTTTTTGTTATTTATTTATTGTTATTATTATTGTTTTGTTTTTTTTTATTATAGTTTGCATCAACCTTTCATCGTGTCTATCTCGATGATCTGGATTATTTTTGGCACGAAATGAGAGCGGAGATATAATAAAGAAATGCACAGAGATATCATGGATATCCAATAATATAACAAAAATGTATCATATATGCAACCATAAACACATCGATACAGTAATACACGATTTCTATTAATGAAAGAAATGTACACAGACTGTAAAAATACAGAGTGAAAGACTCGCTAGAATGGTGGCAGCTTATCTCTAAGAAGAGATGTGACGGCTACCCGCATTTGCAAGAACAACATTACAATGAGGCTCTGAAGGAATTTTTACAATAAACATGAATGCCAAAAACCCTATACATCCAAAAACCTAACCGTAGGAGATGAAGCGCCAAAAGTCATGTGGGCCCCGTTTGGGTAAGTTAGTACATCAACTTCCCGGGGTCGTAACTTTTTCATACGATCTTCGTTTTAGGTGCATGATAGCCCGTTGGAAAGGTATCGTCGAGGAGATTCATTTTGGAGGAAATATGGAAAAAAAATCCATATTTCTCCTTGTTTTCCCAAAAATATCGTTTAGGGCCTCAAAATGGCCCCGAAAGTTAAAACTGCTAAAAATAGTAAATTACCAAAATTGTCAGAAAACTATTTTGAGACAGTTGGAAAAGGTGGGTGGTCATCGATATCCACCTGGATCAATCCTCCCTCCTTAGGAAGAAATGGTATCCATTACGTTGAGTGCCCGGGGGAGAGGAAAAAACGTTTGTTGAATCTGAATCTTGGTGAGTTGCTTGCCTTGTTGGAGACGTCGTGTTGCTCAGTTTGTGGAAGTCTGTCACGAACCTGTCGATGCTGAGGTTGTTCAACAAGTCAAGCTACATGAGACAACGGTGTGTAGAAGGAATCTATGTGCTTTGTTGCAACCTTGTCGACCTGCTTCTGTTGGATAGAAGGTGCTTGGGGTGAGGTTGTAGTGGTTGCAGTTTTGTTCCCCTTTTGAACAGATTGTGAAGAAGTTTAATTTTGCAGTATGAGATACTACTTTGCGGCATTGTTTAGGTGGAACAATAGTTGGAACTACCTCTGGTATTCTGTAGAGATGACCCCCTAGAGAAACAATGACACTGCGGGGTCGAGACTCATAAACAACATGGTGTCTCCACATATATGGCTGGCCCAAGAGAACATCATAGACATCTAGTAGGGAAACATCACATAATACCTCATCCTTGAAGGGTTAGATGTCGTATGACAATTAGAACTATTGGATGACACGAAGATCTTGTCCTTGGTGAAGCCACCCAATGTTGTATGGTTGCGGGTGTGGTGTTTTCGACAATCCCAACTGTTTGATGACCTCTGTTGAGATGAGGTTCTTCTGGCTTCCACTATCAATAATAAAATGTAGTGGGGTCCCCTTCACCCATTTCTGTGAATGAAAAAGGCACCTCCCCTCTTCAGGATCTGTTGGTTCTTCTGGTTGAATTGATGTTGTCGTGACAATAGCAGTGGGGTCTACATCAATGATCTCTCCTTTACCAGTATTTTCAGAATCAAATTTTGAATCAGGATTTGGCTCCTTGTCTTTGATCTCAGCCACCAATGACTGTTTTGAGTGACATTCATTGGTGTTGTGCCAGGGGATTTTGTGGAAATTGCAACATTTTTCGGTGTCCTTCTTTGTCTTCCCGTGACCCTTCTTTTCCTGTGGCTTGGACTGGTTTTTGGGAGACTGTTTGTTAGGACCGTCTTTGTCATACTTTGGTTGTTGCGGATTTCTAGACCCGAACTCCTATTTGTTCTGGTGCTTAAATTTATGCTTGATTTTAACATCATATCGATAAGTAGCACCAAGTGATGAGATATACAAAAAATCCATTTCAGTTTGGATGTATCTGTGTAGATCCCCACGGTATTTCAGAACCAAATGTCGTTCGAAGTCTTTGATACCTAGCTTGGTGCGTAAGGTATGGAAGGTATTGGTGAACTCCAAAACTTCTTGGCCCCTCTCTTGCCGCAGTGTGGTCCATCTCATGTACTGGTCCTCATAGTTGCCAACAGGGTAATATTGTTCCTTTACCACATCCACACAAAAATCCCAAGTGGGCTTGGCCCCATATATTCTAGACTCCTATGTGGAACTTTGCTCCCAGTAAGTTTCCCACCAATGTTTGACATGGGAGAGATATTTAAGGAGTGCGAAGGTAATCTTTTCCCTGTCGAAAAAAATTTGAACAAAGAAATAACCTTCTAACAGATTTAACCATTTGTCTAGGGAATCTGCATCTATCTGACCTTCAAATACGGGAATATCAAAATTAACATGTACCTTGAAAGGAGAGGTGCTTCCAAAGTGGTTGTTTGATGAAGATGCACATGTGGATATCGGCAGGTGTTGAAGGATGTGGGAAAAATTCTCCATCATTTCATCCCTCTGTCGCGTGAGAGCTTGCTCAAGCAACAGTTTGATAGAATCGTTTGCTCCATAATTTTTCTTTTTTTCCACAATGGAGGGTTTCTTGGGTGTGCAAGAGTGATTTTATTCAAGAGAGACAAGATCGAGACCCAACTTGCTATACTTGGACCTCGTCGGGGACATACATTGAAAAAATGATCAAGAGCAGTCTGCTCTGATACCATTGATTCAGATTATTTTCGGCACGAAATGAGAGCAGAGATATAATAAATAAATGCACAGAGATATCGTGGATATCCAATAATATAACATAAATGTATCATAGATGCAACCATAAACACGAATATACAGTAATACATGATTTGTATTAATGAAAGAAATGTAAAGAGACTGTAAAAATACAGAGTGAAAGACTCGCTAGAATGGTGGCATCTTATCTCTAAGAAGAGATGTGACAGCTACTCGCATTTGCAAGAATAACATTACAATGAGGCTCTGAAGGCCTTTTTACAATAAACAGGAATTCTAAAAACCCTAGACATCCAAAAACCTAACCCTAGGAGATGAAGCACCAAAAGTCATGTGGGCCCTGTTTGGGTAAGTTAGTACATCAACTTCTCGGGGTCGTAACTTTTGCATACGATCTCATTTTTAGGCGCATCATAGCCCGTCAGAAAGGTATCGTCAAGGAGATTCATTTTGGAGGAAATATGGAAGGAATTTCCATATTGCTCCCTATTTTTCCAAAAACATCGTTTAGGGCCTCAAAATGGCCCCAAAAGTTAAAAACTGCTAAAAATAGTAAATTACCAAAATTGCCAGAAAATTGTTTTGAGCCAGTTGGAAAAGGTGGGTGGCCACCGATATCCACCTGGATCACTCGACTATCATTATTTTGAATTCAACTGTGTAGCATCCTTCATTGTATCAATGTCATCTCACTGTCAAAATGATGTCACTAAAGCGTCGTGATAGCATCATTATGTGTCATGAAAGATAACTCTAGAAAAAATGTGTTTCTTTCGTGTCACAAATTTTTATTATTATTATTGAAAAATATTTGTTATTGTTATTATTATTTAAAATAACAAATAATGTTATAATTATTATAGTTATAATTCAAGGTTAGAAGGTAAGGAAAAAGCATCATTGACTCTAAGGGAAACCAAGAAATAAAATATGCTTGGGGGTTAGGACTACCACCGATAATGAAGCCAGGGAATTATCCCTATACAAAGTCCTCTTGGTCTTTAAATCCCACAATATTCATGTCATGAGATTGGTGTAACATCCTATGGTCACTTTGTAACGTACCCATCCATCCAAGTTGAGTCTCTTCACTACAGAAAACAACTTATCTTACTAAAAACATATTTGAAAACGCCCCCATACATATAAAATAACCCAAGGGGCAGTAGGCCCATATTTTGAAATGCATCTAACAAAAAATATTAAAACATGAATACAGTCGTTCAATTAAACCAGCGAACACACACAACATTCAAATATTCATTTACATAGTGGAATATTCATAATAAAATCAAGAGAACACTTATATGGTAATAAAGTAGTCAACTGAATGCATACGAAGGATGAACCTCCTAGCCAAAGGCGTTGGTGTTCATTTTATCTCAACAGCAGGCCACCCCTAAGCTAAGGTTATGATCCCATAAGGAGACTTTTCCCTCTCATTATCCACTCTCCACACTCATCCACCCAAAACCCAGACTCTACTCCTACAGCAGTTCCAATCCACCAGCTCTCTTTTCTCCACAATCTTCACAACCCAAGGAATATACCCCCTTCACTACTCATTATCCCTCATGATGTATCATTCATTTATTAAGTCTTTTAGTGCACTTGGTTGGCTAGGAATCTCTGAGCTATGGACTTCAATAACTCTCAGATATTTCAGGAGTGCTCACAGCAATCTTCACAAGGATATTGATCCATTTCCTCAATAAGAAACTTATTGTAGGCTTACAACTTGTTTTATAGACACATTGGCCTCATTTCCAACATAACACATAGCTAAACAATGGATTCCCTCAAGCATATCATGGATGGTGCTCTTCCCAACACTCGGCTCATATCTTGTTGCTCAAAATCTGCGTGCAAAAATTGTCTCCTTTCTCCATATGAATTTCATTTTCTTCAAGCTAGTTGACTTCGCACTCTGCCCAATGTTGATTGTACTTTATCCCCATGCTCCCCAATAACTATGGGATGTGACTCCTCACACCCACCCTCTTACATGAAATAAATGATTGGCTTTGGGAACACTCAACAACAAAATAAAAGGTTATACACAAAGATAATAATTTAGGAATGTGGGTTGGTTTAATACCCATGAATGAATCCCCCTTGGACCTCTCTCTCTTGTGGAATCATAGCCCTCCATTATTTTCATCCTTCTCATATTGCAGCCAATGATTATTAATTTTATTAATTATTTCAAAGCTCATAATATACAATTTGGCCCCCAACCATATTAATCAATATGGGCTCTTTTCCCCAATCATATCGGCTCACCAACCTAATTCACCAATCTATAAACTATCGTGGATATTCCACTAGAATAGTTCGTCACAACAGATCTGATAAATAAAACTGAAATTTACACTATGAAGGTTAAATTCCTTTAGAATCCAAAATCTTTAGTTACTTGAAATAGAAAAAAATGCGGAAAATCGAGAACTATAAAATACAATCACACACCATCCACAAAATAACACAAAAAAAATCTCTAGGAAACCCTTACGAGAGAAAACCCAGCCACAAAGTGAGGTTTCTCTGCTCTCTTTTCTCTAGTATGGAAATAATTCAAGTACAAAGGAGAAGGAACTCTCTATGGGGTTACCTGAGACCTGTGGCCCATTAGTCTACTACAGAACATTAACCCCCTCTATTGTGCTCTCTAATTTCCCACTCCTAGTTGTTCTTCTCTGCTATGGAACTAAATACAATAACATAGAATGGAACCCCTTCTTCTCCTAGCAGCCCGATTTTTAATATAGCCTGGTAGTCGTCTAGGGTTAGGGAATTGACTTCCTCAACCCTAAATTAGTGATTGGGTTTGGACCTTCTAGAATGTTCTTATAAAATCCACTACGTGGTTATCCCCACACGTTTAAGTAATGGAGGTTGATGTGGCATCCACTCACACCATGGTGATCAATACGATAGGTCAACTTGTGGGAGGCATAACGTTCACATATGAACTCTAATTGAGGTGATTCTTGCACCATTATAAAGGTATCGGTATGTAGAATATAGACGAGGACTCCATAGTAAGTTTTGAACCATAAAAATGTGCCATTTGATGCCTCAAAATGGCTCTGAAATATTTTAGATGGTTTTTTGGACCCAAATTTCCAAATTTGGACTAGCTGCTAAAATAAATTTACAAGTTGATTCCTCCAATTGTTTCACCCATAAAGCATAGAGACATATAAAAATAATATAATGATCCAATCTAGATCATACCTCCCCATTTAGGAAGGATTTTGGTCCCCAAAATCTGTACTAAATGAGGTGAGGAAATTTTTCCTCTACCTTCTCCCTAGAGTAACATTTTTCTTTGCTTGGAAGTTGTCCTTTCAACCCAATCTGCCAAAGGTCATGTTGCCCTTGTTTTGTAGTTCTAGACCTCTTCTGAAAAATGGTGTCCTCTACCAACTCTACCTGAGCATCTAGTGATAAGTCCTCTATGGAAGGTAATACCTACTCCTCCTCTTGATCGAACATGGAAGGCTCGTAGAATTTGAGATACTCCACGTTCACTACTAAGTAAATGTGCATTTATGAGGCTAGACTAATTCTATAGGTGATATCTCCCACATTTTCCAATGCCTCAAAAAGACCATACCACAGAGCCTTTATCTTCTTACTGGGACCTAATATTCTTTCCTTATTCATTTGTAACCATACTCTGTCTCCCACTCTAAATGTTCTCTCTGTTCTGTGTTGGTCATGTCTAGCCTTGTACTTTTACTGTGACTTCTTCAGCGTCTCATGTACTTGCAAATGGATCTGTCTGATATTCTCAAAAAAAAAATGCTTTTAATGCATCTCCAACGATGTCCTCCCACAAGTCTCCTCCTGGTTTTCCATATACTACATCTAAGGGTGAAGGTGGAAAATATCCAAAGAAAGTTTCAAAATGTGACTTACCAGTAGAAGTGTGGACTACTCTATTATAAGAGTTTTATGTATAAATCAAATTTCCATCCTAGGTCTTCGGATGCTTTTGATTTTAACCCCTAAAAATCTACACCAAAGTCCTATTGACTACTTCTATCTACCCATATGTCTATGGATGGAAGGTTTTATACCTCTTAAGCTTAGTGTCAATCTTCTTCCACAATGTAGTCTAGAAGGCACTGAGAAATTTGGTGTCCCTATCTGAGGTGATTCTCCTTGGTATCCCAAAGTGCACCCAAAGTTGTTCAAAGAACAAGTTTCTTTCTTCTTGTCCCTTGATGGTCTTTTACAAGGCATGAGAATGCACATTTTGTTGAACCTATCAACTACCACAAATAGATAGTCATGTCCCTTCCTGGTTGTTAGTAAACCTCCCACAAAATCCATGGAAATACTTTCCCAAGGTCAAACGTGTACAGGAAAGGGATGGTATAGACCTTGCTTCATTTTATTTTGCTTGTTGGTACTACAAAGTATACATCCTATAATATATTGTGCTACATCTTCTTGCATTCTAGGCCAGTACACATACCTCTATAAGTTGGCAATTGTCTTCTCAAGACCAAAATGTCCTGCAACCTTGGAGGTGTGAGCCTCTCTAATAATTTGTAATCGTTCACATTTAGGGACACAGAGCTTGTGGAGCCTGTGGAGCAAAACATTCTAAAATGATAGTCACCCTTGTTGTCACCTTATTCTATATGGATTTGGCTCTGTAGATGTTGAAACACCTCCTTAAAGTCTTCATCTTATGTGTATGCCTCTTTCTATGCATCATGGATAGAAGGATCCATGTGTAGCAGAGTTCATAAAGTTGTAATCTTAGATGTGGGTGGCCTTAAACACATGATCCATAATTGGATCCAGGAGCCTGATGGGGCTTAGAAAGGCCTAAAAATAAAAAATTTCATAATGGCTTCAAAACGGGCGTGTGTGTAAGCCTCATCGATATGAACCCAACGTAACCTGAACGGGCTCAAACGGACGTCATATGCTCCAGTTATGGCGTCTGTTCGTTTTTCCAAACAGGAAAAAAAATGATGATTGTACAATCCATACAGTTCCACGTGGCAGCTGCCTGTATAGGTTGTACAGCTTACATAGAAAGGCACAGTCAATGCTGACATGGTATCTTTCGGAGATGACACATGGCATGGTGACTGGGCGTATGAATGGGTGACGTGGACAAGTATAAGGAACCAATCTGGGAGCAACACGTGTCACCCTTGCAATGGTGACACGTGGAACATCTGTACGGATGATGTGGCAAGCCCATATAGATGATGTGGCATGTCCATACGGATGATGTGGCACACCGTATATCTTATGTGGCAGATAGTGCTGATAGGGTAGACAAGTGGAAAACAACTCAGCAGACAGGTGGACCAACGGGTGTTCGACACATGGCATGTCTTCAGCAAATGGCATGGTTCCATGTGGCCTAGACATGGGTTTCCATGTGGCACCCATTGATTGGTTAGTTGGTTATTGTAAAAATTTTGGAGTGCATGGGTTTTGAACGCGTGACCTCCCGACCGGGCTAAGAGTTTGGCAGGGTCAGGCTAGCCAGCCCGCCCACACATGTGACTTGTTAACTAAGACTGTGAATTAATATTTAAGTTGGTTTGTTGTGTGGTTCAGTGAAGATTAGGGTTGGGATAGGCCCCATCCTCGGGTGCAGAATAGAACCATATTATATGACATGTGTTCTAAAATAGTTGGCACGGAGGTTGGATAAGCCCACGGTTTTGGGTTGCAACTTGCCACCATCGCATATGACCCGGTCTACATTAAGTTTTGGTGCGGTGGTTAAGGGTTTAGCCCGGTCGGTTGGGCTAACCCACCCACTAGGGGCTAAACCATGGGGCTATTATATCGGGTGCTTAACTAAAACAGCGCACGGGAGTTGGGGGACATGGCCACCACCATGTGACTAGGGTCGAGAGACAAGGGATCAACGCATTTGGAGTTTAGCCCGTGGCCACGTGCAGGAACCCCATACGAATAGGATCTCTGAGTTCGGGGGATGTGCCCTGAAATATATTTGCCAATGTGGTTTTTAACTTTATTAAAATATTTTTTTAATGATTTTATAAGAAAATTTGGAGGATTTTTCCCATTTTTGGGAGATATTGGGCCCTTTTTTAGGCCAGATCTTGGGGGGGAGTTGGGAGATGGTTACCAACTTCATATCTATATAAACCAGGACTTCTTGAGGCCATGGGAGGAAGTTTAGAACAGGTCTATGTTGCCAAATTGTTGAGCCAAAGCCATTTTTATGCAGGGAAGCTATTGAGGAGCGCACCTTTGCTGGCCATTTCTGGGAGCTTCGGTCATCCGATTTGAGTGTCGTTTCTTTTGTTGGGTTCTATAGATCTGGTAGAACAAGACCAGATAAGTTTTATAACATTTTGGCATTGTTGTGATGTACTTATCGAACTTTTGAACAGAAATAAGAAAGCCTCACCCACTGAGATAAAGGCCTGGAGACGTAGGCGAGATTGTCGAACTTCGTTATCACATTGGTGTTATGGTTTGTTGTTGTTTATGCTTTATTTCATATCTACGTATGTTTATATGGTTGTTATGATTCTTCTATAATTCTTCCTCTTTCTTTAAGCTTCCTAATTGGTTAATCAACACATGCTTAATAACTCAACCATAGTCATGTAAAATATATTTTCGGATCAAGTGGTATCAGAACTAGTTAACGGTTGGAATTTGAGTTTTGCATGTTTACCAGGGAAGAGCTCATCTCAAGGGAGAAAATGGCATCTACATGAGGACTTTCAAAAGATGAGAAGGAATTCAGAAATTTGGTGTTTTCCATGGCCGA
>SNQJ01S0177627.1:0-15857 GCA_010110895.2 Picea sitchensis
TCTCATTTTCAACCATTTCCTTGTAGATCTTGAAGTTTTCAAAAGCTTCTGACTTGTTCTTGAGAAAGAAAACTGCAGTCATTCTTGTATAATCATCAACTAATAACATAAAGTATCTCTCACCTTTTAATCCCTTTGTTGTATTTGGTCCAAATAGATCAATATGCACAATTTCCAGTGGTCTTGTTGTTGAATATTCCTTTGATTTGAACCTGGTCTTTGTTTGCTTTCCTTGTTGACAATGCTTGCATAAAGTGTTGGTTGGTTTTGTGATCTAGGGCATTTCTCTGAATGCTTCTCTTTTGCTGACTTTGACAAGATTACCAAAATGCATGTAACCCATTCTTCTGTGCCATAGCCAACTTTCATCTTCCTTTCCTAGACAACACTTTTCATTTCCAATTTCACTTAACACATATATGTTGTTTGAATTTATTGCAGTTGTACCGATCAATTTCCCTGAACCTTCTCTTCTTATCTCACACTTTTGTGAATTGAAAGTAACTTTATGACCTTGGTCACACATTTGACTCACACTTAGAAGATTATATTTCATATCTTCTACCAGTAGAACATTTTGTCCCTTTTTATTCTTGTTCCCAATTCAGACTGTGCCTTCTCCAATGATTTTGGCTGAATTATCATTTCTGAAGGAGATTGATCCATTTCTTTCCTTTCACAATGTAAGAAATTTGTCTCTATCACCTGTCATGTGTTTTGAACATCCACTGTCAACATACCAACCGTGTTTCTTCTGCTTAGCTTGTAGAGCGATTGTGTATTCTTCATTTCTATACTGATCTTGCTTTCTTATCCATGTCATTTTCCGAGGTTCTTGTCTGTGACCGTTGTTATTCTATTGAGGTTATTTAGGAGGGACTGTCATTCTGCAATTTTTGGCCACGTGTCCAAAATTATTACATTTGTAACATTCCACTTCAGTGCTCAAAGATTCAAACCTGTTGTAACTTCTTCTTTGTGTTTCACTAGGTCTTCTTGAATAACCCCTTTGTGTATGATTCTCAAAGTTGTTATTGTTCTTGTTGTTAGCTCTACAATTCACATCTTTATGTCCAAAATTATTACATGCATAACATAAACAAAAAAAATATAGTTTGATACTTGGGAGTTGAAGATATTCTAAAAGGAGGTTCTCTAATGAATCCTTCTTCTTCTTGAGGCCTATCTGTCTGTTTTTTATTTTGAAATCTGAATCTTCTCGATGGAGGAGTTTCCATGTAATCTTCCTTGTATATCTTCCTATCCCCTTGATTGTTTCTGCATGAATTTTTGGATTTGTTTCTTGCTCTGTTGTTTTGGAGCTTGATCCCTTTTTTGTATGATTGTATCCAAGTCTTGACTTGTCAAGATGAGATTTTTGATTGCTGATAAAGTCATCCAGAACTTTTGAGGTATTCTGCATATTTTTCTTTTGAATATCCTTTTTTAGTGTGACAATCTCTGCTTCCAAGTTTCCATTGATCTTGTCCTTTTCTTCTAGCTGTTCTTTGAGTGCTTCTTCAATTATTTTATCTTCTTCTATTCAAACCTTCAGTTTTGTGATCATTTGTTCTAGTTCTCGTGTGTCCTTTTTCTTTTCTAGTTCTGTTTGTAGTTTCTTGTTTTTCTTATTTTTTCTTCTGATAACTTCTATGGCACACATTAATTCTTCTCTATAGTCAAGTTCCGCCTCTTCAATTTCTTCTTTGGATTCTTATATCCTTCTTCGAATTCTTCATATTATTCTTCGGAGTCTTCTTTGTTAGAGTCTTTTACGGACATGAATAGAACTCTTTCTGCCTCACTGTCACTGACTTCATCTTCATCTGATGATGAGTTGTCTTCTTTGGTGCATAAGATTTTCTTGAAAACTTTCTTTGTAGTTATTTTTCCTTTATATTTGTGTTTGGCTTTTGAGTAACCTTCATCATTTCTCTTTTTCTTATGAAGACATTTGTTAGCAAAGTGACCAATACCATCACAATTAAAACAAATTAAAGGAAGCTTACCTCTATACCTACCAATGGTTCCCTTGTTCAGTCTTTTAACGAAGTTGGCCACTTCTTCATCATCTTCCGAGATGTCACTGCTGCTACTATATTCTTGTTATTGTTGTTTATTTTTCTTTGATATTTTGGATGCTTTGAAGGCTTCTTCCTTAACATCTGGATTTTCCTGTTTAGTTCTCATTTCATATGCTGTGAAGACTCCATGCATTTCATCCATGTTTATTCAGTTTAGATCCAATCTTTCTTCTAGTTCTGATATCTTAGGGTTGAATCTCATAGGAAGAGATCTTAGTACCTTTTGAACAATTACAGATTCTTCAATTTCTTCTCCCAATCCTATGATTGCATAAGATTTCTTGAAAACTTTCTTGTAGTTATTTTTCCTTTATATCAGGTTTGGCTTTTGAGTAACCCTTCATCATTTCTCTCTTTTCTTATGAAGACATTTGTTACAAAGTGACCACCACCATCACAATTAAAACAAAATTAAAGGAAGCTTACCTCTATACCTACCAATGGTTCCCTTTTTTAGTCTTTTAACGAAATTGGACACTTCTTCATCATCTTCCTCGAGATGTCATCAGTCAGTCTTACTATATCTTTGTTATTGTTGTTTATTTTCTTTGATATTTTTTTTTTTTTTTTTTTTTTTTTTTTTTTTTTTTTTTTTTTTTTTTTTTTTTTTTTTTTATTTCATATGTTGTGAAGATTTAAAGTAATTCTTTCATTCTTATTGAGTTTAGATATTATATTTCTTCTAGTGCTGATGTTTTAGGGTTGAATCTCATAGAAGAGATCTTAGTACCTTTTGAACACTCATGTATTCTCTCAATTTCTTCTCCCAATCCTATGATTGCATCTCATATCGTTTAATCAACTTGTAAGAAGTAGGTCGCAATATTTTCATCTTCCTCTCATTTTAGTTGTTCGAATTCGATCTTCTAAGTTTGAAGCCATTGCTGGACCTTTGTATCTCCTTTCCATAAATATTTCAAGCTTGTCCTAAATCTCTTTAGGTGGATTTACAATGTGCAACTTTTGTGAATACCATCGGTGACCATTCAAAAGTGCATTTTGGCTTCGGAATTATTCTCACCAAGTTTCACATCTTTGTCATTTATTGGTGGAACAATTGGTGTCAGATTCATCTACAGCTGATTGCCAAACTTGAAATCCTCAGGTCAGATATAGGTTCATTCTTATGCTCCAAAAACATACTTGTGTCCATCAAACTGTGGTATTCTATTTTTTGTACAATTTTTTTTCTCTTTCCATGATCTACCTTTTTAGTGGTTAAATTGATTTTTAAAGGAACCTCACCATACCAATTGTTGATTACCGAGAGGGGTGAATTAGTAATAGAGAAATTCTAACTTCATTTTAACCATATAATCCAAGTACATATCAATGTATCATTATCATCCAATAACCATGTAGTAAATAAGAATGAACAAATGAACAATCATACACACATACACAAAGACCTTTGTTTTACATGGAAGCCCAAAGATGGAGAAAACCACAATTTTTTTTTTTTTTTTTTCTTATATGTCTGAAGAATTACATCCATTGCAAGCAACTTTAACTTCTTTGTTTTTCAACAAGAATCTGAAGGAGGCTCCAAACTCTAGTTTCTTAGGGCTACAAACCCTAGGGAATCATCCCCACCTTCCTCATACAACCAAGGAGGTTGTTAACCGAAGGTGGCGTAAACTACGTCCTGCCTGGCCCAACCGGGCCATGAAGTAGAAGCGAATGATGGAACCACTGGCTACACTATCATTGTGATATACCATCAGAACTCAGACTTAATAAACCTGAACCATGCATCAACCATGCATCAACCTCAAGAATCTCAACTGTACTATAAACAAGTGCATCAACCATGTTCAACCTTGCTCAAACAACCATCAGAATCAACTTGTACCATAAAAAAGTGCATCCAACCATGTACCAAGTATGTACCACCATGTGTCAACTACCATCAACTATATCAATATGTACCAAACATCATCAACTATACACCCTTGCATGTATAGGCCAACTCATCAACTGCTTGTCTCAACTATACCCAACATGTACCCAACATGTATCTTAACAAAATCCCTCATAAATTTGATCAACAATATGATTTGTAGCTATGTAATATACCTGGGTGTATATGATCACATACCTACAAACCTTCCTTAACTTTTGAAAACAAGAGACTCAATCATCTTTATCAAACTTCTCACATGACTAGTTTTGGATTAGCCAACAACCCTAACTCTGAAATGATGATAACTTTAAAATTCAGAATGAATAAAGATATGAAACTGATATACAATGTTCTTCAATGTAATTTATGCACCCAAGTGTCACTACTTTGGAACCTCTCAGAAAAAGGAATTATAGAAAATATGGCATACCTTGCTGAATCTTGCTTATTCTAGAGAGCTGACTTTGTAGAGAGTGCCCCACACAAAAATATTTATGAATCGATCTAAAATGTTACAAATAATACTAAAGATTGTACCAACCAACACATTTCATCTCACTCAAATTTTGATATGTTATGAAGAAGTTATGATAAGCTTTTACTTGAAACACATGTTTTGGACTATTTTAAGGACTTGCCACAAACCCTATTTCCACGAGTGTAACTCCCAGAATAACGAACCCAAAAGATGATTTTTTACCACAGATACTTGGATATGTTTCTCAATGGAATAAAATTTCAAGGTCTGAGTCATTCTAGAGAAAAAATTCATCGCTAAAAATGGTGAGATGACTTGAAAAACATACCTTAGAAAAAACATCATCAAAAGAATTTATCCTTCTTAATTCCACTTCTTTCTTCACTTCTAAATTCGGTTTAGATATCATTTTGTTACCCTCAAAACCTATATTTATTCAATAATATTCTCAAGTGTTTTTTAAACGAGAGAGTCTTTCCTCTTATTTACCTCTACAGCTTCCTTAAAAACATCTCTAGGTCACTCTGCCCACTCTCCTCATCTTAGGGTTAACCCAATTTCCCTAATTCTCCATTAAAATTTTATTATTTAAATAATATTGATTTTCTATTCAATTTGAATTATAGTGCACTCATCACTTCACTTTTGTATTATTTAATTTTAAAACTCTTTAAACCATTTTGACTACATTGACTCCTTTTGGGCTCTCTAGATGACATATGAGGGTCCTCCAATCTCTGTGAAGGCCATAACTCTCAAACCATGAGGAGTTATGTGATGTTCCACATACCACTGTGAAATGGAATGACATGTAATATCCATATAGAATATTACACCAAAATATATCAAAACCTCATACCTATCCATAAAACAAACTTCATCCATTACCCAAACCCTACCCCTAACAACTTCTCATGGCCATAACTCTCTAACCTGAGGATTTATGTGACATTCCACATACCAATTGAAATGGAATGACAAGCACTATCCATATAGGATAGTTTCACTAAAAAATTCACTGGTGTTCATCTCATTATTCCACAAATAAGCATGGGTTCTCTAACCATACTTCTAGGACAAGTCAATCCGCAAAGCGTCTTCCCGTGAGGGCTTTGACCATAAAGGGACCACTTTGGAGTTCATCCATCTCTACTTATTATCAACCATGATAAGAAAATAATGATTCATCTTTACATCTAACAATATTGGGTCCATTACCCAACCTTTGTGCTACGGGGCTTTCTTTAAGGGTTGACATCAATGACAACCAACCTTAATCAACAATGAGGGCTTTGAGTAGATACTACAACAATTGCACAAGGACACGATCATGAAGAAGAGGAAAAAAACAAGGTTGAATACCATCACCAATATGGGTTTCTCTACAAGTTGGATAAACTCTGTGTACATAAAGGTGAGATAACACAACTTATAAGAAAGGCTCATACATGCAAATTTGTAGGTTATTTTCGTATTGGAAAAATAGTATGCAACTTGTAGAGGTATGTGTACAAGCCTAGACTGTAACAAGATGTAGATTGATTCATTAGAGGATATATGCTATATTGTACCAATAAACCCAATGACACAAAACAAGGTTTACACAACCCCTTAGATGTACCTACTATGCCATGAGAGAGTTTCTCCACGAAATTTGTGTGAGGGTTTCCAAGAAACAAGTGGGGACATGATTATCTCTTTGTGTTAATGGAAATATTTAATATAATGTGCATCCTAATACCTTGTAAAATAAATCATGTTCTTTTATAAGGTATGGGTTCACTTTGGGATACAAAGGAGCATCATTTTTGACAAAGATTTAAGATTTATCAGTGCCTTTTGGACTACACTTTGGGAAAACATAGACACATTCTTGCAGAGATGTACAACTTTCCATTCATAATTGGATTCATAGATAGAAGTGGTGAACATGACATTGGTTTAGATTTTGAGGGGTTACAATAATAAGCACCCAAGGATCAAAGATAATAATTTTATCAACATACAACACTCTTATAATAGGGTAGTCCATACTTCCACCAATGAGTCTCATTTTAAAACTTGTTTTGGATATTTTCCACCTTCACCTCTAGATGTTTCATATAGGAAACAAGGAGGAGATAAAGAAGCTATCATAAGTGAAGGAATACATCTTGAAAGGTTCATAGATAAGATCCAACAAATCCATTTGAAAGAGACACTAAATAAATTATGAGAAAAGTACAAGGCTGGACCTTATTAACATATGATCGAGAAGATATTTAAGGTAGGAGACCATGCCCATTTCCTTGAACAAGAAGAGGTTTTATCCGGATTATACTAAAAATGACATGAAGGTAGAGATATAATAAGGAAAGACACAAAGATATTGCAAGAAAAAAAAATATAGTTAAACTCATATTATATTAATGATTCTCTAGAATATAAAAGACTGTAAAATGCAAAGAACACAAGCTAGCTAGAATGGTGGTAGCTTATCCATGAAGATAGAGATGTTTCGACTATGCTCATTCATAAGAATTTGATTACAAAAAGGCCCAAAAGGCCTTTTAACATAAAGAATCAATTATAAAACCCTAAATATCCAAAACCTTAACCCTAGAAGATGAAATTCCAAAATATTTGTGGGGCCCGATGTGGTTAGTTGATACATCAACTTCCCGAGGGTGTAACGTTTGCATACGATCTCTGTTTGGGGAACTCAATATCCCATCAGAAATATCTAGTAGATAAGTACATATTCCACATGTTTTATAGCTTTAAGTTCCACCATATATGCTAGAGAAGAAGCCATCATAGGATAAATACCATAATACACCTTTTGCATAAAGTTTGACCCCTTTTGGAGGCCCTCGCGGGAGACCTATTAGAAAAAAATTAAGGCCTTCACTAGACACTAGTGGTTCAACAAGAGAGGCATTGCCAAAATTATATAATCGGGGAGTTGCGAGGTGATAGGTGAGGGATGATTTTGATCTTTGTGTCAAGGGCCTAGGAACTCACATAATTTGAGTATCTAGTGGTATCTAGAGTATCTATATGCCTCTTCCAAGACTCCTCCAAGAGATATATAACAAAGGCAAGCCTTGGGAAAGGGGAGGAAGAGTTGAATGAAATTCTTATGATGCCCAGCTATATAGGTATCCATCTACTACAACCAGAATTCAGTGAAGCCTACCCTGACCAAGGCGTTGCAAGGAGAGGAAAGGAGCAAGGAGGCTAAAGGAGGACGCATCTTCATCAAGTTGAGGTATGAATTGATATGTATTCTATATATTTCATTAATAGATCATTTGGTTTTCCCCTATTTTATTTGTGTCTTTGTTATAAATGAATTAGATTTGATTACATAAATGGTTAATCAAGTTAGATCTAAAATATTTTGATTATTCCTAACACTAGAGAGCAAAAGGGTTGGTAGTATTTGTTTCTTGTGTGTATGAAGCAGGTGATTGGAGCTAGAGCTGGAGCTAGAGCTGCAGATATACACCATCTAGGACATACATAAACAAACACCAAAAAAATGTATGCTTATCTACCCCTCTTGTGTGTAAATATAATTTCTTTATTTCTAGATCTAGGAGAACCATAGGAAATCTATCCCATTTATGTATAGGATTACTAAGCTAATCCTAGGGAGATATTGTTGATCACTTAATGATATCCTTGTGAGAATTATTCCCATAATAGATTGGTGACCATACCGAGGAAGAATTATTCTCTAGTCAGGTCTCTTTGCCTACCTCTTCCTCTCTTTTTTTTTTTGTGATTTGCATTTCGGTCTTTTTCAATCATCCCAAGGTCTAGATCTAGTAGATTTGATAGATCTAATCCAAATCTGGAAGATATGAAAAAAACCCACCTTTCTAAAAAATAAACATTTTACAGGCCCTCATGTGTTGCACTATAGGTGTCCAGGGAGGCCCCCTCACTTGTTGACATGCATGTGTCCTGTGAGGCCCTGTAAAAAATGTAGATTTCCAGTATAAAACCCAAGACTTTCAGATTAGGACATCTTCTAAGTAGGTAAGGTTCTACAGTGGCCTGATTAGATCTAGTTTTTCCTCTGTTTCAGTGTGTGATTGTCACATAAATTACTTTCAAGGTTGTGCTTGAGTGCATTTTTGTGTATTGTTTTTCACTTCTTGGATAATTTCCCTTTATATCTGAGAATTCCAGTGAATTTGGGCTAATAATCCAAAATATATGAATAGATATAGATGTTTTTATCATTGGTTGTTTTATTTGTCCTTGTATGACCTTGATCCATCACTAGATATTCCCTCCTAGGCGAGTCTTTGGGTATGATCCCTGTAGTGACATTAGAGTAGGATGATCTAGGCTCATTCCTAATATCCTATAGTCCTTTTACTTGTTTTTTGTGGTTGGCTTCCTTTTGCATTTGTCTTTCTTGTTTAGATCAACAATTGTTTACATTACAAATTGGAAAAAACCTCAAAAAGACAAAAAGATTTGTTGCATGTTAGATTTGCTTTTGAAGCATTAATGTACAATTGCATTAGAAACATTGGTTGGTTTTAGATATGGTTTTCTTGATTGGTTTCTTGGTGTATGTGAGGTCTTATTTCTGAAATTTGTAAAGAAAAATAAAATCTCTTTCCCTCTTGTAACTAGAGTTCATTGAAAAGAATGAAATTACATCATGATTATTGCATTGCTTGGTTGGGTAAAGAGTCCTCACATCATTAAATTTTTATCCATTACCTCTGGACCTCAACAAAAACCACTAAAAATAAGTGCTTAATCTAAAATCAATTAGACATTTTTCTTTTGATAGTGAACCAACATTAGATAGGCTTAGGGGATTGGGATAGGATTGGAGAATAAAATCTCCAAGGCCAAAAAACTCAACTTAGGATTCATTAAAGAGCGTTAAAATCCATTCTTGCAACCACTGTGTCAGAAGCCTCCTCTAACAAAGGAGTTAAGCATGAGGCARCGTCAAGGAAAGTAGGGATATTACCCCTTGTTGACGATGATTTMTGTCAACARTACTTAGCYGACAAAGCATTTCYAGGCTCCCCCTCTTGAATAACACTACTTGCGCAAAGTTTCACTTATCCTTGGTAAATATTTCTGCAATGTACTTGGAAAATTTAGCGTAACACCTGACTTGTTTCTAGGATGACCATTGTTTTGTCTTCCCCACTCCTCATATTTGTCTTTCCCTTTTTGTTGATGACATCATATTATTTTGGACCTTAACATATCACCCTTAAATTATATATATCTTGCCTCATCTACATAATTAAGAGGAAGTGAATACATATGGACATGTTATCTTTCCATTTCTTGCCAAGTTTCAAGAGTAAATATATTACCTTTCATTAATCACATGTCACCCTATGCATCTCTTTATCACTTATGAGATTTTGATAAAAGGGAGTTAAACCCATTACCTAAATGTTTATATCATGTAGGAGTAGCCTCTTTTTAAAAATTACATTCCTTGACCCTCTTCATTATTTATACTATAATATTTTGGAGTTATGACCTTGGAAATTTTCCATGCCAAATTAGAAGAGTTGTGCCAAGACGACATTTTTTTTTTAACTTTGCTGAATTATCTGGCCAGCTAGAACAAGTGGTTATAGAAACCACTATCAACATAGAAACAACTACAGAGATAGGGAACAATAATGGGAATATTGTCGAAGGTGGTGTTGGAGCTACTATAGAGATGAACATTGGTCAATCATTAGTGTATTTGGATGCAAATGCTCAAGTTTCTAGTTTATAGTCCTAGCTCCGAGAAGAGATTATCATAAACACCGTAGTAGAACAATCTATGCCTGGTAGTACTGATCAGATTAATGCCATAAATGCAATTTAGGTTAATACTTATGGTAGTGAACATGGTATTAAAACAATTAAAAAGCTACCCATTATGCTTACTGAAGCTAGAGATGCATTTGATACTAGCACTGGTGACAAAGATAAAAAAGAGTCTGTGCAGTTAAATCAATTTATTCTAGATAATTCTCAAAATGTAGAAAATGTATCCACAACAAATGCAATGAGTACAACACAAGAAGATCATAAACATATGAATCAACCTGAAACTAAACAACTAGAGTCTTTCTGTGGGAAGAAGCAGCTCGATACAACAGTGATGAAAGAAGATGAAGAAAATTCTCATCAAAGACAACCTGGGCTAAATAATTTCGAACGAAAAGAAGGAAGGTTGTCATCAGAAGCAACCTGAAATGGAAGCAAATGCTTAGAATAGACGTTTAACTCTTGATTATCTTGAGGATTCATGGGACAGAGGTATTCCTCGCATTAATTATTTTTTTTCAAAAAGATAGACACACACTAGCTTATGACAAAGGTTGAAGGGTACAGACAGACTTCAAATAGTATCAGAATTTGAAACAAAATCCGTTTTGGTGGACTCATCAATGACATGATGGAAAGTTGTGGAATCTAAATAATTATTGAACAAATTTTATGCAGGCCCTTGTAGGAGTGGAAGGCATTCTTGAGCACACTCTATTTAAAAGAACTTACTTCCCAACATGGGAAGGTCTATTTTGGGAGAAATATTTTGGTTTTGAGGAGTAAATGAAGTACAAAAAGCTTACAAATGCACATAGATCAGGGCATAATCAAATTCCCAATCGGCGATTTACACTTTGGTGGTATCCTACCATCAACTGTGCCAATGTTTATGTGGGTTTTCAAGTGCGGTTGAATTCGACTTGAATTTTCATGCATGGAAAAATTCCAACACTGAAGATATCTTTGATACAAGTATTTAGGGCTCATCTGTGGCAAAAAGTACATGAAAGTGTTGTAATGGATCTCTGCCAGTGTATAGGTGGTCAATGTGCAAGCCTGACCTTGTGGTAGAGTCTAAGGATGATTTTTATCAGAAGGCAAGTAATAAATATTAGGTTGATGTGCAACTTCGGTGGGGAGACTATGATTCTCATGACATTGAGAGGTATACGAGAGCCAAATTCCTAGACTATACAAAAGTTGCGGGCATTTCATTATTGTTTGCTCCACGACCATTCAATATGCGATTAGGTCGTATGCGATGAGCATAAGATATTCCTCATGTTTCTGATTGGTACAAGGAACATTGTCCTCCCACATATCCAATGAAGGTTCGTGTGAGATATCATAAGATCCTAAAATGTTATGTGTTGAATGAACTTCATCACAGGCCTCCAAAGGCTCAAAAGGAGAAATACTTGTTTCGTTACCTGCAAGCTACTAAATTTTTCCAGACAACTGAGTTAGATTGGGCAGAGGTGGGGCTTCAAGTTGTAGACATGGTTACAATATGCTGAATCTTCTTATTCACCGAAAGAACTTGAATTATCTTCATCTTGATTACAATTTTAATCTAAAGCCCGTGAAGACACTCACAACCAAGGAGTGTAAAAAGTCATGTTTTGGAAATTCTATCCATTTATGTTGTGAAATTTTTCGATTAACAAAGCTAACTGGAATATCTGCATCATATAAAAAATATGATGGAAAAGAATTATAAACACTATTTAAGAAAACACAAACGAATTACACATGGATAACAAAAAAAAAACAAATTAGTTTTGTTTAATGATATATTAAGAAATTTCTAGGACAGTTTAAAACTCAGTTATAAAAATGTTTAACTAAAATAATTGTTTACCAAAGGAGATAAAAGAAAGCAGCACACAACCACTGGGGGAGAGGAATTTTTCTGAACAATTTATTTTTTTTATTTTTTATTTTTTTTCTGAAGAAGATATTTTTAAGAGAGAAAATTTTGAGAGAGAAATTTGTTAGAAAATTCAGAGACAGATATGCCTGGAGTGTTGTGAGGATTGTTTCTATTCATTCTTCTTTTACATCTTCAGCAGGGATTGAAAAAATCGTCGACAACAGGGGGTTTTGCGAAGCAACGATAAGGATAAAGCGATGATGAGCTTGCTGGCTTTCACAAGGTAATAGTTTACTTGTTAGTTTGTTGTATTAAGGCTCGATTTTATTTGGCACTAATCGATTTCTATATGCCGGTTTCCTCCTTGTGATCTGCCACCATTTCTCCATTCCACTTCTGGCTCATCTTTTTTTTTCCCTTTTCATGCTTGGTCTTTCTATTGTAGATTGTGTCTAGAAGGGCTAAAGACCATATACTTGGCCCTAGTCTATGCAAAGACTTGCAGATTTTGAAGATATATGAATTTGTATGGGAATTCTTTTAAATAAAATTCATTTCTTTCTCACTCGGAACTATCTCTTTGATTTTTCTTTAAAGTCCTCAGTTTTCCTCATCTTTATTAATTTAACACTTTGAATTCAAAATAATTAAAAAATTAGATAAAATTATAAAAAGACAAACAAAACATGTTTATTTTGTAAATAATCATGCTTATAAAGTTTTATTTATTAGCTTGTTAGTGTGCATAAACTTTTGTTTATTTTACTATTTGGATTTTATTATTTTTAATTACATCCTAACTTCTAAATGGAAATATAAAAATGTTATATCATCAAAAATGTTATTTTTCTATATTCTTCAAACTAATGTTATGTAATAAACTTTTCCTGTAATTAAATTACTTTAAAACTAACATAGTTTATTAACTTTCTCTAGCTTTTAGTTAACTTTGCTTTAGTTAGTTTTTTTGCTAAAATAAAAACAAAAGCATTGCCTTTTTATTTTTTTATTTATTTGCATTTCCTTTATTAATTTTAAATGTATAAAGTAATTAAATTGTAAAATAGCATACAGATCATAAATTAAATAAAAATTAAATATTACTAAAAGGAAAATCACAAGGAAAAGGAATCTATGCTTGGACTGTAGGTTAGGAGAAAATTGGCCTAGAGTTCAATGCACTTTCTTGTCCGGGGCTTTAATCCTAGGGTGACATTCCCGTCTCTTCTCACCTAGCGCCACGAGAGCTTGAAAATGTTGATATTGGAGACTCTCTAGTCCCTCGACGTCAACATATTTTTGGCGAGCATACTGGGGACGACTGTTCAATGGTTCCTTCCTAGTTTTTATTTTAATTATTTTAATTTTTATTTTTCCTAGACCTCAATGTCTCAATCGGTTGGAAGCCTGTTTGGTGGTTGCAACCCTGTGGTTTCAGCTACTAACCCTAGGAAGATCATTCACAAGTATGGCATGTTTGATTTCGAATAAGACCTAATCAATTCCCCTTAGTGTGTGCTCATTCCCTTGAAGTTTGTTCATTCGGTTAACCCTTTACCTAACAAATTCAAGAATCATCGGCCTCTCTTTCATGGTGACATAACTGTTACGGTGATTGAACATCTTCGTGCATTTTTGAATGCTTGCACCATTCTCAGAATAAATAATAATGATGGTGCAAGCATTTGTGATGATGGTGCTAATGAGTGGTCAACGCAAATTGATGATGACCAGTATGACTTTAATGATGCATGCGATGAATCCTCTTCTGAAGATATATATGAGTTCAATCAAGTTCTTAATTTGTATAAATTTTTCACTAATCCTTTGTTTCAATCAAAAGAGGATAAAGAACTTGGCACCATCGAGCATGTCCCTCCTAGGCACAATTTTTATTTCGATGATAGTGACTATTGTAGGGACATTCCTATGTTTTTTAATCCATTCTATGAATTTTCCTTGCATCATGATAACCATGTTCTTGATAGAAAGGTCCATAAAGATGATATTAATTTGTTTGATGAATTCATGAATCATTCCTTTAAGGTACAAACCCTAAATTTTAAATCTGATTCAATCGATACTTTCAGTATTAAATATAAATCATCTGTTGGTTGGCATGTCTTGGAGGTTGGTGATCACTTCTTTTGGGTATTGATTAATCATATCTCCACACCTTATACATCTGTTGGTTGACATTTTGGCAGTCCCTCCATGAACAAATTTGTCAAACTCATAAGATCTGCATGCAAAGCAGGTGACACTTTCCTTTACTCTAAATTTCATCCAACATGAGTCCAATCTAATGGTTTCTTTTCCTCTGTACATAAACAAAAAAACAAACAAACAAATAAAAATAATAATAATGGTAAAAGTTTATGGAAAGGGGTAGATTAGTTTTGGATTGATTTCGCAATTACTCAGTTTATTTTCTCGCTTTTATTTCTTTCGATTTCCTCTTTCCTTTTTTCCCTTTTGATGGTCAGAAGTGATGGAGCAATGATTGGTGATATTAAAAGGCAGGCTATCTGTATATTTTTAATTGATTGACCAAATGTGTTTTGGTGGAAAACATGCTTGTAGGTAAAACAAGTTGCCTTCCTTTGTCATAATCCCTCACTTATATACCATGTGATTGCTATGCAAGTCACCCTCTCTCGTCACGTTCATCAGTACTATTCCCTCTTCCTTATTTCCCTTTCTCCATCCCCTTCATTTTGATATGCCTCCAACATACACATTGTGGATTCTCAGTGTTAAACTTGGGTCTTCCCTCAACACACATCCATGATAGTTTTGTAATCATTTTGTCAAGATATAAAGAGTCGTTCCTTCGGGTTATACAACATGACCAAACCCCCTCATACTTACCACTTTCCATGAGTTATTCCATGAAGGCCCCATCCATGAATCCCTTGACCTCCATCATGTCTCCCCTATTGTATAACCTAGTCCACCCAACCCTATTGGCCTCTTCTTGTCTTACTTGGAATCGCCCTCAATTATTTCGTCACCCTTCCCTTTCCCTTCCTCTAGAGAATCAAGGATTGTAAGTTTATTGTTTAAAGTTGAACACCACTGTAAGAGACGCACATCTGTTGGTTGGAAATTGTTGATGACAATTTTTGTCAACAATAATTAGCTGAAAAAGCATTGCCAGGATCCCCCTCTTGAATCACACTACTTGCGTAAAGTTTTGCTTATCCTCGGTAAATATTGGTGCAATTTACTTGGAAAATTTATCGTAACACCTGAATTATTTCTAAGAAGACCTTTTTTTTTTATCTTCCTCACTCCTTGCATCCCTTGTGCTGCCCTTTTTGTTGATGACATCATATTATTTTGGACCTTAACATATCACCCTTAAATTATATATAACTTGCCTCATATACATAATTAAGAGGAAGTGAATACATATAAACATGCTATCTTTCCATTTCTTGCCAAGTTTCAAGAGTAAATATATTACCTTTCATTAATCACATGTCACCTTATGCATCTCCTTATCACTTATGACCTTTTGATAAAAGGGAGTTAAACCCATTACCTAAATGTCTATATCATGTAGGAGTAGCCTCTTTTTCAAAATCACATTCCTTGACCCTCTTCATTATTTAGATTATAATATTTTGGAGTTATGACCTTGTAATTTTTCCATGCCAAATTAGAAGAGTTGTGCCAAGGCGACATTGTTTTTCAACTTTGCTGAATTATCTG
>SNQJ01S0177627.1:19813-39599 GCA_010110895.2 Picea sitchensis
AGTAAGATGTAACAGGGTTCAAATGGCTAACAATATACTGTCAGTTGTCATGATTGTGTTACAGTTGATCTTGATGAGACAAGTGCACAGGACAGAGTTCAGAGATAGCGTACAAGCCGGGTGGCCTATCCCGAGCTTGTTGACTGGTTAGTAACCTTTTGGGGACCAAAAGGTCTTTTTGTGGGGAGGTGTGATTCAGAATCGAATCCAGAAGTCTGACAGGCCTTAAAAATGCTCAAAAATGAAAGTGCTCGGAATCCGACAAAACCATCGCCATTGTGTCCGTCTCGTCTTCATGATTCTGGAGGTATATTTACTTCGTCAAACGGGCTCCGTATGCAAAAGATATCGCGTTCTTTCCAAAAAGGCAAGCAGGAAAAAAAAGGGGATGATTGTACAGTCCGTATAGTCTGTACAGTGCCACATGGCATGCTGACTATACAGGTCGTACGACCGTACAACTGACATGGCAACTCCAGGAGGCAACACGTGGCAGGCTGATATGGCGTACTGGCAGACAGCTGGACCAATCTATGGGTGACACGTGTCACCACTGTAAGGGTGACACGTGGCACGGGATGACGTCAGCAGTTGACTGGGCAAGTACAGTGGAAGGATGACGTGGCAGACACGTGGCAGGACTGACAGGGCAGTACGGTGATACGTGGCAAGTGACGTGGACCAATCAGCGATTGACACTTGGTAGCTTGTGGTTAGTTGTTGAGGTGCCACGTGGCCCAGTCATAGGCTGCCACGTGGCACCCTGTGGTTGGTTAGTGGTTATGTAAAATTTTGTGGTTTCACCGAGGGTCGAACCCGCGACCTCCCCTCCAGGAAACAAACTGGTAGGACCGGGATAACCGCCCGGCCCACGGGTAGTGCTTATTCTATATACGTTAAACATTGTATTTATGTTCGATCAAAGGTTTCGTCGGTGGGGAAAAGGGTCGGGGCTTAGCCCCAGCCCTCGGCACAAAACATACAATACATGACCGCAACCATGTAGCCAGGAGCCAAAGCGTGGGGTTTAAACCATATGCGGGTGTATTGGATAGGGACTAGCCCACGGATCCCAGGCGGATCCCACAGGACCAAGACCCTATTTCGAACAGGGCGCGCACAGGTAGTTGTTATACCAACGGTCATATGACCATGCCACCAAACCAGGAGCCAGCGCGTATGGAGAGGGGCCAGCGCATAGCCCGAGGGGCTAGCGCTCAACCACATGGCCTCATATGACCTTGCCAAGGGGGCGCACGCCCAGGCCTCGGGGGATAATTCCCGAATTTATTCAAAAAAATGGGTTTTTGCCAAAGTTTTGGAATTTTATTGTTATTGAGCCTGATTTTAGTTGATTTTCTCCATTTTTGGGAGATATTGGGCATTTTTGGAGCCCAAATTTTGGGAGGAATTTGGAGATGGATAACCAACTTCAGATCTATAAAAACCAGGCCTGATTGAGTCCATGAAGGACAGTCAAGGACAAAAAAAAGCAGAGTTATGTTGAAGAGAAGCCAAGCCAAAGCCATTTTTATGCAGGGAAGATATTGAGGAGCAGACGTTGTCGGGCCATTTCTGGGAGCTCTGGACGTCTGTTTTGCGTGCCTTTTTCTTTGCAGGGTTCTAGAGATCTAGAAGAACATGACCAGATCAGTCTTGTAGCCAATTGGCACTGGTGCGATGTATTTTTGAGCTTTTGAACAAAAATAAAGAAGCCTCCCCCACAGAGAAAAAGGCCCGGAGACGTAGGCAAAAGTTGTGCCGAACTCCATTATCAATTCTTGTGTTATGGTTTGCTATATATTATTTCATTTCAGATCTGCATATGTGTATATGGTTGTCATAATTCCTCTTCTTTCCTCATTCTTTCATTCAGTTTCTCAAATGGTTAATTAACGCATGCAAAAGTAAAACTCAACCATAGTCATTAAAAGGTCCGACGGATCACCAGTTCGCCAAAGGAAGAGTATGTTGAGCGATCAAGCTAAATGTACCATTTCATGGCACTCCCAATGAGAGTACGTTGAAACAATCGCAACTATACGGAGTCATCTTTCAATGAGTTAGATGAGCACCAAATATGGAAGGTAGTCACATGATCTCCTGGATCTTCATTAGGCTTGGCTTCGAACTTTGGGATGTCTGAAGGAAACTTCATTGGCATAGGAGGCCAACACGGATCATGACAGATAGGGTCATTCAACAACCTTGTCAAGTCTGGCAAATGCAAAGTTGCCAGGAAGGGTAGTTTGGGTTGTTGCTGATAACCTGGGAAAAAGGGGCCTGGAGTTTGACTGGCACCAAGTTGCCAGGAAAAGTTCGGCTGCTGGCCCGGATTCTGGTAAAAACCATGGCCATGGCCAACATATGTATTTTGCGTGTGAGGAGACATCATTGGCTGATTTACAAAATAGGACATAGATGGTTGGGCATGCATTACATTCGAAGGACTTTGGGAAGGATTGCCCCATGTTGGTCCCATGGGGATAGGCATAGTGCTTTGTCTGGGGTTCCAATGATTGTGAAAATAATTACCCCATATCGGCATTCCTGACGAGGGAACTAATCCCTTCCAAGAATTCCAAGGCCCTGATGCGGAAGAAGTTCCTGGGTGTGCCCCCTATGCTGACAAGAAGGTGTTGTTACCAAACGCACCGAACAGAGAAAACAGTGTCGAACCTACCGGCATATTATGCGAAGGTGGTCCTTGACTCCCCGCTCCAAGTAAACTATGGTGTGTAGGTGGCCTGGCGGATTGTTGATGCGTGCCACCGAGCGAAGGGGACGAAGGAGGTATATGACCTCCCCTGTAAGGGAAAGCGTTAAAAGGAGTAGGAGTGCCCCCCATGTGTCCTTGCAGAGGAGCATTAGAGTTCCCTACCCCTAGACCTGAAGTCTGTGAAGTGGAGTAGGAAAGTACAAGACTTGTACCTGAACTAGGCATCTCGTATGAGAATAGAGGGTCTGTCGCACTTGGTGTGAAAGGGGTTGTGGCCGCCACCAAAGATGGGATCGGACCACTTTGCGATGTAGAGGCGGTCGAGACCATGGTAGCTCGAACCAGTGATGGTGGCTTAGGAGGTGGAAACTCTCCTGTGGTGACAACCGTAGTGGGAAATGAAGAATTCCCAGAAGGATTAACAACATTTATTTCCATTACTGTGTGCGACACTGTCTGGCACTCGTAAGGATGAATCGGTACGATGGTGGGTGTCAAAAGATCAGTGGTGGAGGTTTCAACCAGACCAAAAGCTTTCTCTCCAAGGTCTAAAATAGTTGATTCCTCTGGATGTTGGTCGAGCACAATTTCTTGTGACCCGGTCGCTTCAAAACACCCTTGTTGGTCTAGATTTCGCCTTAGTGGTGGTGGGGGTGGCTCTAGTGTAACCGGCAGCAGGCTAAGAAGCCTTCGTGACCGGCAGAGCTCATGATCCTCCACTGTGTAAGAAGATCAAAGACACTCTAGGGTGTTCTAGTCGTTCAAAAACAACACACACTAAAAAAGTCCCTATAAGATAAGACATGCAAACACTAAATTAATTGGAAGAACAGATACAACAACCAACACTAGAGAAACTTACCTATGCAAGTGCAACTCGAACACGGAAGCATCCTTCGGGTATACTCTTCAAAGTGTGGCCCGATGTCTATCTTAGGTACCGTGGTATACCCCTGCAGTCACCTATGTATGTCCCTAAAAAAGATAGGCAACTAGGTTTCCAGTGTGCGAACAGTCACCAGGCGGGTACAGTCAAAAGTCGGGTAAACCACAATGAGTAGGGTATCAAGCCCGAAACCTGTCAAGGGTATCGAGAGAAAGTGGTCCAGAAGACAACTGAGGACCTCGAATGGATTAGATACCCATGAAGCTCTGTGGCAAATGCAATCGATGGAATCCCAAGACAAGCCCTCTATATGTGTTCTCCACTACAATTGGTCCAGCTTTGGAGGGGTTATCTTCGCTACCTTTCCACACGCGACCTCGTGTTTATCCCCTGTGTTAGAGGGGGGACCCGGATAAATTTCACGATACTAGACTTGGACACTCCCTAACTTAGACTCCAATGTTTGATTTTAATGTCCTTGAAGAGTTTCCTCTCCAACCTAATCCAAGGCCCATCCTAAACTAGTTGGTTAACCCTACAAATATAAAAGTCTAATGAATTTTAGATTTAGCATTAATTTTTTGGCTTGTCTTATGTCAAAGGGTATGAAGGTGAAACTAGTGATGTTTGAAATATGAAAGTAAAAATGAATAGAAAGATGGAAACAAAAAACTTCACTTAACGCAAATTTTCAACAACTTTTCAAATTTTTTAAGAAATTTTCTAAGATCTTTTGAACAACAAACTCAAAGCAGGATTTCACTCGACTACGAGCTACTTACGATCTAAGTAAAATATAAATAAATTATGAAAGCAAAGACTTTTCCCTGGTTACTAATGAAAAACAACACTTTTCAACCAAACAAAGAAATGAAAGATTTTTTTTTTATTTGAATGCTCACAAAACAAAAAGGAAAAATATCAACAAGTCAAAAACCAAGAAAAAATTATGGCCTAATTGCAGATCGCAAAGAATCACTTCAAGAAATCACACACTAGCAACTTAAAAAAGGACTCTCACACTTGTCTAAAAACCCTAAAGAAAATTTTAATGAAAATTTTTAAATGAAAAAAGAAAGCTATGGCTGAGATCAGCCCTAAGCTACTCACTGCTAGGACAGATTCAAAAACCTGAGAGGTATAACTCTTGTCAAAGGAAAAGATGACTACTTCACCCTCAACAAAAACTATCCTGAACAAGCACACTACTAACAATTCAACAGCAAGCGTGTGTACGCGATCTGTGTAGAGCCAAAGGGCATGTACACGCATGCTAGCCTTACACAAGCCGCGTGTATCTCTAAAACTCTGAATCAAAATAAAAAAAGACAATCCAAACCAGGAAGAGACCACTGATATTGAGAACCAGGATCTCTCGAAGGCTTGGACACTTTCTTTAACAGAAAAAAGAAGACAATGTAAGGAAAAAAATCGTAAATCAAACCAATCTGAGATGAACCCTGGGCTATAGACTACAAAAACCCAAGACTAGAAAGAGTTCCATAAAACCCCTGAGAATGACTGATCCTGACAGGGAAGAGGATGACTGACTCAAAAATTTTCTGAAATCATACACGCTATTGTTACTTCTTTAGCTAGCATTTACACGCGGGCTGTAAGAAACTAGGGCGCGGGTACACGCGTGTAGACCTTATGCAGGCGTGTGTACCTCTGTGGATCTCGAAAAAAAAAACATTCAAGCAAAGAAACAAAGATAGTTGGTATGGAAGACCAGAATCTCTGTTAGCTCAGACTTTGTAGAAACTTCAAAAAACAGAAAAGAAAACCAGTGTTTTAAAAATACCCAAAAATATTCCAAGGAACCCTAGAGACTTCCCCAGTATGGTCGCCAATTCTGTTGTGGTGGGAAATCCCCCTACGGACTAGCATTTAGGGTTATATTCTGCATGCAGATAAGACCGAAAGAGTCCTACTTTCTACCTTAGTCCCAGACCTAATCCCCATTTCTTTTAAGCAAATAAATGGTTAAATGAACATACCTTGTTTCGGACGTTCGATGTCGATCCTTCTTCACGCTTGATCGCTTGTTGGCAGCTATCCTCTCGAGACTGACCTGCGTACAAAACAAGCAACAAACTCTACATGCATTTGTTATACAGATTAATGGGTTAGAGATTCAAACATATGTTCGCTAAACTATGAAGAACTCATATAGTGGGACGGGAAAAGCGTTTATTTATTATTAACTTTAATGAATCAACTTATAATGTCGAGACCGGCCACTGCTCCATGAACCTGATCCTAGGCTCCTCTTCAAATGTGCTCCAACTTATTTGTTTTGTATCTCTCTTTGCACAAGGATGGCTAAAGGGTTGGGACAATGGGAATGTGCAATTGGGTAGATTTTCTTTACTCTTATTCTCCTCCTCCAAATAGGACCCCTAATCCTTCTTTTATAGGCTAGAAGAAGCTAGGTATTTGGACGAACCCTCGACCGTGCATGGTCGAAAGATTCAGTTAACTCACCCAAAGTTGTGTGTTTTGTCGGCAACTTTCCTTTTTTCGTTCTTTTGTAGGCACACGCGGGTTGTTTTAGGTCATATAGCATGTACACACATGCAGTAATGGAGTAGGGCGCGTGGGCCCTTATAAAAGAGGTTTTTTAAAGAGTTGTTCAGCAGTACTTTGGCAAAGAAGGGATTTGAGATGGCCTGATGCTAGGTAAGCATGTATGGTGCAAATTAGGGTTATAACAAGGAATATCTTACGCTCGTCGCATACGACCTGATCGCGTATTGAGTGTTCATGGAGCTAACAATAATTAAATACCTGCAGCTATTGTATAGTCTAGGAATTTGGCTCTCGTATACCGCTCAATGTCATGAGAATCATAGTCTCCCCACCGAAGTTGCACATCAACCTAATATTTATTACTTTCCTTCTAATCAAAAACATCTTTAGACTCTGCCACAAGGATGGGCTTGCACATTGTCCATTTATATGCTGACAGAGATTCATTACAACAATTTCTTGTACTTTCTACCACAAATTATCCCTAAATATTTGTATCAAATATATCTCCAGTGTTGGAATTTTTTCATGCATGAAAATTCAAGTCAAATTCAACCACACTTGAAAACCCACATAAACATTGGCATAGTTGATGGTAGGATACCACCAAAGTGTAAATCGCCGATTGGGAATTTGATTCAGCCGTCATCTTTGTGCATTTGTATGCTTTTTGTACTTCATTGACTCCTCAAACCCAGAAGATTTCTCCCAAAAAAAACCTTCCCATGTTGGGAAGTAAGTTCTTTTAAATAGAGTGTGCTCAAGAATGACTTCCACTCCTCCAAGGGCCTCAATAAAATCTGTTCGATAATTATTTATATTCCACATCTTTCCATCATGCCGCTGATGATTCCACCAAAACAGATTTTGTTTCAAAAGTTGATACTGTTTGAAGTCTTTTTGTACCCTCCAACCTTTGTCATAAGCCAGCGAGTGTCTATCTTTTTGAAAAAAAAAAGAATTAATGTGAGGAATACCTTTGTCCCATGAATCCTCAATATCCACAAGAGTTAAACGTCTATTCTAAGCTTGTGCTTCCATTTCAAGTTTCTTCTGATGACAATCTTCCTTCTTTTCGTTCAAAGTTTTTTAGTCAAGGTTGTCTTTGATGAGAATTTTCTTTGTCTTCTTTCATCACTGTTGTATCAGGCTGCTTCTGCTCGCAAAAAGACTCTAGTTGTTCGGTTTTAGGTTGATTCAGATGTGGTTGATATTCATGTGTTGTACTCACTACATTTGTTGTGGATACATTTTCTACATTTTGAGAATTATCTAGAATAAATTTATTTAATTGCACAGACTCTTTTGATCTTTGTCACCAATTCTAGTATCAAATGCATCTATAGCTTCAGTAAGCATATTGGGTAGCTTTTTTATTGTTTTAATACCATGTTCACTTCCATAAGTATTAACATCAATTTCATTTCTGACATCAATCTGATCAGTACTACCAGGCATAGACTGTTCTACTACGGTGTTTATGATATGTTCTTCTCAAGACTGGGACTGTAAACTAGAAACTTGAGTGTTTGCTTGAAAATCCCCTAATGAATGACCAATGTTCATCTCCATAGAAGATCCAACACCACCTTCAACAATATTCACATTATCGTTCCCTAAATCTGTAGTTGTTTATGTGTTGATAGTGGTTTCCATAACCACTTGTTCTAGTTTGCCAGATAATTCAGCAAAGTTGAAAAACAATGTCGCCTTGGCACAACTCTTCTAATTTGGCATGGAAAAATTACAAGGTCATAACTCCAAAATATTATAATCTAAATAATGAAGAGGGTCAAGGAATGTGATTTTGAAAAAGAGGTTGCTCCTACATGATATAGACATTTAGGTAATGGGTTTAACTCCCTTTTATCAAAAGGTCATAAGTGATAAGGAGATGCATAAGGTGACATGTGATTAATGAAAGGTAATATATTTACTCTTGAAACTTGGCAAGAAATGGAAAGATAGGATGTCCATATGTATTCACTTCCTCTTAATTATGTATATGAGGCAAGTTATATATAATTTAAGGGTGATATGTTAAGGTCCAAAATAATATGATGTCATCAACAAAAAGGGCAGCACAAGGGATGCGAGGAGTGAGGAAGACAAAAAAAAAAAGGTCTTCTTAGAAATAATTCAGGTGTTACGATAAATTTTCCAAGTAAATTGCACCAATATTTACCGAGGATAAGAGAAACTTTACGCAAGTAGTGTGATTCAAGAGGGGGATCCCGGCAATGCTTTTTCGGCTAAGTATTGTTGACAAAAATTGTCATAAACAATTTCCAACCAACAGATGTGCGTCTCTTACAGTGGTGTTCAACTTTAAACAATAAACTTACAATCCTTGATTCTCTAGAGGAAGGGAAAGGGAAGGGTGACGACATAATTGAGGGCGATTCCAGGTAAGACAAGAAGAGGCCAATAAGGTTGGGTGGACCAGGTTATACAACAGGGGAGACATGATGGAGGTCAAGGGATTCATGGATGGGGCCTTCATGGAATAACTCATGGAAAGTGGTAAGTATGAGGGGGTTTGGTCCTGTTGTATAACCCGAAGGAATGACTCTTTATATCTTGAAAAAATGATTACAAAACTATCATGGATGTGTGTTGAGGGAAGACCCAAGTTTAACACTAAGAATCCACAATGTGCATGTTGGAGGCATCTCAAAATGAAGGGGATGGAGAAAGGGAAATAAGGAAGAGGGAATAGTACTGATGAACGTGACGAGAGAGGGTGACTTGCATAGCAATCACATGGTATATAAGTGAGGGATTGTGACAAAGGAAGGCAACTTGTTTTACCTACAAGCTTGTTTTCCACCAATACACATTTGGTCAATCAGTTAAAAATATACAGATAGCCTGCCTTTTAATATCACCAATCATTGCTCCATCACTTCTGACCATCAAAAGGGAAAAAAGGAAAGAGGAAAGTGAAAGAAATAAAAGCGAGAAAATAAACTGAGTAATTGCGAAATCAACCCAAAACTAATCTACCCCTTTCCATAAACTTTTACCATTATTATTATTTTTATTTGTTTGTTTGTTTGTTTGTTTATGTACAGAGGAAAAGAAACCATTAGCTTGGACTCATGTTGGATGAAATTTAGAGTAAAGGAAAGTGTCACCTGCTTTGCATGCAGATCTTATGAGTTTGACAAATTTGTTCATGGAGGGACTGCCAAAATGTCAACCAACAGATGTATAAGGTGTGGAGATATGATTAAACCAACAGATGTATAAGGTGTGGAGATATGATTAATCAATACCCAAAAGAAGTGATCACCAACCTCCAAGACATGCCAACCAAAAAAATGATTTTCCAGTAATGATGAAGTTATTGATTGAATTAGATTTAGGATTTAGGATTTGTACCTTAAAGGAATGATTCATGAATTCATCAAACAAATTAATATTACCTCTAGGGACCTTTCTATCAAGAACAAGGTCATCATGATGCAAATAAGATTCATAACATGGATTAAAAACATAGGAATGTCCCTACAATAATCACTACCATCGAAGAAATTTCACCTAGGAGGGACATGCTCGATGGTGCCAAGTTCTTTATCCTCTTTTGATTGAAACAAAGGATTAGTGAAAAATTTATACAAATTAAGAACTTGATTGAACTCATATATATCTTCAGAAGAGGATTCATTGCATGCATCATTAAAATCATACTGGTCATCATCAATTTGCATTGACCACTCATTAGCACCATCATCACAAATGCTTGCACCATCATTATTATTTATTCTGAGAATGGTGAAAGCATTCAAAAATGCATCAAGATGTTCAATCACCGTAATAGTTATGTCACCATGAAAGAGAGGCCGATGATTCTTGAATTTGTTAGGTAAAGGGTTAACCGAATATACAAACTTCAAGGGAATGAGCACACACTAAGGGGAATTGATTAGGTCTTCTTCGAAATCAAACATGCCATACTTGTGAATGATATTCCTAGGGTTAGTAGATGAAACCACAGGGTTACAAACCACCAAACAGGCTTCCAATCGGTTGAGACATGGAGGTCTAGGAAAAATTAAAAACTAAAATAATTAAAACCTTAGGAAGAACCATTGAACATTCCCAAAGTCACAGTGTACATGTTGACGCCGAGGGACTAGAGAGCCTCCAACATCAACATTTTCAACCTCTTGTGGCACTAGGTGAGAAGAGATGGGAATGTCACCCTAGGATTAAAGCCCCAGACAAGAAAGTGCATTGAACTCTAGGCCAATTCTCCCCTAACCTATACAATCCAAGCATAGATTCCTTTTCCTTGTGATTTTCCTTTTAGTAATATTTAATTTTATTTAATTTATGATCTCAGATGCTATTTACAATTTTAATTACTTTATACATTTAAAATTAAAGGAAATTCAATAATAAATAAAAAATAAAAAAAGGCAATGCTTTTTGTTTTATTTTAGCAAAAACTAACTGAAGCAAAGTTAACTAAAAGCTAGAGAAAGTTAATAACTATGTTAGTTTTGTAGCAATTTAATTAAAGGAAAGTTTATTACATAACATTAGTTTGAAGAAAATAGAGAAATAACAATTTTGATGATATAACATTTTTATATTTCCATTTAGAAGTTAGGATGTACTAAAAATAATAAAACTAAATAGCAAAATAAACAAAAGTTTATGCACACCAATCAGCTAGTAAATAAAACTTATAAACATGATTATTTACAAAATAAACATGTTTTGTTTGTCTCACTTTTATCTACTTTTTAATTATTTTAAATTAAAGTGCTAAATTAATAAAGATGAGGAAAACTCACGACTTTAAAGAAAAATCAAAAGAGATAGTTCATAGTGAGAAAGAAATGATTTTTGTTTAAAAGAATTCCCATACAAATTCATATATCTTCAAAATCTGCAAGTCTTTGCATAGACTAGGGCAAGGTATATGGTCTTTAGCCCCTCTAGACACAATATACAATAGAGCATTCAAGCATGAAAAGGGAAAAAAAAAGATGAGCCAGAAGTGGAATGGAGCAATGGTGGCGAATCATAAGGAGAAAACCTTCATATAGAAACTGATTAGTGCCAAATAAAATCGAGCCTTAATACAACAAACTAACAAGTAAATTATTACCTTGTGAAAGCCAGCAAGCTCATCATCGCTTTATCCTTATCGCTGCTTCAAAAGACCCACTGTTGTCGACGATTCCGTCAATATCTGTTGAAGATGTAAAAGAAGAATGAATAGAAACAATCCTCACAAAACTCCAGGTGTATCTATCTCTGAATTTCTTTTGAACAAATTTCTCTCTGTAAAATTTTCTCTCTAAAAAATATCTTCTCTAAAAGAAAAAAAAAAAATGTTCAAAAATCTCTCCCAATGGTCAGGTGTCATTATCTCCTTTGAAATTATTTTAGTTAAACAAATTTTTAATCGAAATTTTAAACTCACCCTAGAAATTCTTAATATAAGCATCATTAAACAAAACTAATTTGTTTTTTTTGTTATCCATGTGTAATTCGTTTGTGTTTTCTTAAATAGTGTTTATAATTCTTTTCCATCAGATTTTTTACATGATGCAGATATTCCAATTTGTTAATCGCAAAATTTCACAACATAAATGGATAGAATTTCCAAAACATGACTTTTTACACTCCTTGGTTGTGAGTGTCTTCACGAGCTTTAGATTAAAATAGTAATCAAGATGAAGATAATTCAAGTTCTTTCCGTGAATAAGAAGATTAAACATATTGTAACCCTGTCTGCAAACTTGAAGCCCCGCCTCTGCCCAATCTAACTCAGTTGTCTGGAAAAATTTAGTAGCTTGCAGGTAATGAAACAAGTATTTCTCCTTTTGAGCCTTTGGAGGCCTGTGATGAAGTTCATTCAACACATAACATTTTAGGATCTTATGATATATCACACGAACCTTCATTGGATATGTGGGAGGACAATGTTCCTTGTACCAATCAGAAACATGAGGAATATCTTATGCTCATCGCATACGACCTAATCGCATATTGAATGGTCGTGGAGCAAACAATAATGAAATACCCGCAACTGTTGTATAGTCTAGGAATTTGGATCTCGTATACCGCTCAATGTCATGAGAATCATAGTCTCCCCACCGAAGTTGCACATCAACTTAATATTTATTACTTGCTTTCTGATAAAAATCATCCTTAGACTCTACCACAAGATTGGGCTTGCACATTGACCACTTATACACTGGCAGAGATCCATTACAACACTTTCATGTACTTTTTGCCACAGATGAGCCCTAAATACTTGTATCAAAGATATCTTCTGCTATTGGAATTTTCCATGCATGAAAATTCAAGTCGAATTCAACCGCACTTGAAAACCCACATAAACATTGGCACAGTTGATGGTAGGATACCACCAAAGTGTAAATCGCCGATTGGGAATTTGATTCTGCCCTGATCTATGTGCATTTGTAATCTTTTTGTACTTCATTTACTCCCTCAAAATATCAAAAACAGACCTCCCATGTTGGGAAGTAAAGTTTTAAATAGAGTGTGCTCAAGAATGCCTTCCACTCCTACAAGGGCCTGAATAAAATTTGTTCAATAATTATTTAGATTCCACAACTTTCCATCATGTCATTGATGAGTCCACCAAAACGGATTTTGTTTCAAATTCTGATACTATTTGAAGTCTGTCTAATTCCCTTCAACCTTTTGTCATAAGCTATGTGTGTGGCTCCATCTTTGAAAAATAATTAATGCGAGGGAATAATCGGCCCATGAATCCTCGTGCTAAGAGATAATCAAGAGTTAAACGTCTATTCTAAGCATTTGCTTCCATTTCAGGTTGCTTCTGATGACAATATTCCTTCTTTTCGTTCGAAATTATTTAGCCCAGGTTGTCTTTGATGAGAATTTTCTTCGTCTTCTTTCATCACTGTTGTATCGGGCTGCTTCTACCCACAAAAAGACTCTAGTTGTTTAGTTTCAGGTTGATTCATATGTTTATGATCTTCTTGTGCTGTACTCATTGCATTTGTTGTGGATACATTTTCTACATTTTGAGAATTATCTAGAATAAATTGATTTAACTGCATAGACTCTTTTTTATCTTTGTCACCAGTGCTAGTATCAAATGCATATCTAGCTTCAGTAAGCATAATGGGTAGCTTTTTAATTGTTTTAATACCATGTTCACTACCATAAGTATTAACATAAATTGCATTTCTGGCATCAATCTGATCAGTACTACCATGCATAGACTGTTCTACTGCGGTGTTTATGATAAGCTCTTCTCGAAGCTAGGACTGTAAACTAGAAACTTGAGCGTTTGCATCCAAATACACTAATGATTGACCAATGTTCATCTCTATAGTAGCTCCAACACCACCTTCGACAATATTCCCATTATTGTTCCCTATCTCTGTAGTTGTTTCTATGTTGATAGTGGTTTCTATAACCACTTGTTCTAGTTTTCCAGATAATTCAGCAAAGTTGAAAAACAATGTCGCCTTGGCACAACTCTTCTAATTTGGCATGGAAAATTTCCAAGGTCATAACTCCAAAATATTATAGTATAAATAATGAAGAGGGTCAAGGAATGTAATTTTTAAAAAGAGGCTACTCCTACATGATATAAACATTTAGGTAATGGGTTTAACTCCCTTTTATCAAAATCTCATAAGTGATAAGGAGATGCATAAGGTGACATGTGATTAATGAAAGGTAATATATTTACTCTTGAAACTTGGCAAGAAATGGAAAGATAACATGTCCATATGTATTCACTTCCTCTTAATTATGTAGATGAGGCAAGATATATATAATTTAAGGGTGATATGTTAAGGTCGAAAATAATATGATGTCATCAACAAAAAGGGAAAGACAAATATGAGGAGTGGGGAAGACAAAACAACGGTCATCCTAGAAACAAGTCAGGTGTTACGCTAAATTTTCCAAGTACATTGCAGAAATATTTACCAAGGATAAGTGAAACTTTGCGCAAGTAGTGTTATTCAAGAGGGGGAGCCTAGAAATGCTTTGTCGGCTGGCATCGCTGACATAAATCATCGGCCAACAAGGTAATATCCCTACTTTCCTTGACGCTGCCTCATGCTTAACTCCCTTGTTAGAGGAGGCTCACACAAGTGGGTTGCAAGAAATGGATTTTAAACGCCTTTAATGAATCCTGTTGAGTTTTTGGCCTTGGAGATTCTTTATTCTCCAATCCCATCCCAACTCTGCAGTCTAATGTTGTCTACTATCAAAGAAAAATGTTCCAATTGATTTTAGATTAAGAATTCCTATTTTTAGTGGTTGTTGTTGAGGTCCAGATGTAATGGATAAAAATTTAATGATGTGATCACTCTTGACCCAACCAAGCAAATCATGATGTAATTTCTTTTCAATGAACTCTAGTTACGAGAGGGAAAGAGATTTTATTTTTCTTTGCAAATTCTGTAGAAATAAGACCTCACATACACCAAGCAACCAATCAAGAAAACCATATCTAAAACCAACCAATGTTTCTAATGCAATTGTACATTAATGCTTCAAAAGAAAATCTAACATGCAACAAATCTTTTCTTTGGTTTTTGAGGTTTTTCCAATTTGTAATGTAAACAATTGTTGATCTAAAACAAGAAAGACAAATGCAAAGGAAGTCAACCACAAAAACAAGTAAAGGACTATAGGATATGAATGAGCCTAGATCATCCCAATTCTCTAATGTCATTACAGGGATCACACCCAAAGCCTCTCCTAGGAGGGAATATCTAGTGATGGATCAAGGTCATACAAGGACAACAAACCAATGATAAAAACATCTATATCTATTCATATATTTTGGATTCTTAGCCCAAATTCACTGGAATTCTCAGATATAAAGGGAAATTATCCAAGAAGTGAAAAACAATACACAAAAATGCACTCAAGCACAACCTTGAAAATAATTTATGTGACAATCACACACTGAAACAGAGGAAAAAATAGATCTAATCAGGCCACTGTAGAACCTTACCTACTTAGAAGATGTCCTAATCTGAAAGTCTTGGGTTTTACACTGCAAATCTGCATTTTTTATGTGGCCTCACATGTGACACATGTATTGTCAACAAGTGAGGGGGCCTCCCTGGACACCTATAGTGCAACACATGAGGGCCTACAATTTTATTTTTTGAAAGGCGGGTTTTTTTCATATCTTCCAGATTTGGATTAGATCTATCAAATCTACTAGATCTAGACCTTGGGATGATTGAAAAAGACCGAAATGCAAATCACAAAAAAAAAAAGACTAAGAGGTAGGCAAAGAGACCTGACTAGAGAATAATTCTTCCTCGGTATGGTCACCAATCTATTATGGGAATAATTCTCACAAGGATATCATTAAGTGATAAACAATATCTCCCTAGGATTAGCTTAGTAATCCTATACACATATATGGGATAGATTCTATGGTTCTCCTGTATTCAGAAATAAAGAAATTATATTTACACACAAGAGGGGTAGATAAGCATACATTTTTTTGGTGTTTGTTTCTGTATGTCCTGGATGGTGTATATTTGCAGCTCCAGCTCCAAATTTAGCTCCAATCAATTGGGCTCATATACACACAAGCAACAAATACTACCAACCCTTTTGCTCTCTAGTGTTAGGAATAATCAAAATATTTAGATCTAACTTGATTAACCATTTATGTAATCAAATCTAATTCATTTATAACAAAGACACAAATAAAATAGGGGAAAACCAAATGATCTATCAATGAAATATAGAGAATACATATCAATTCATACCTCAACTTGATGAATATACATCCTCCTTTACTCCTTTTCTCTTTTCTCTCCCCTCTCCCTAAACTCCTTTGGTCGTGGCTAGGCTTCATTGAATTATGGTTGTAGTAGATGGATACCTATATAGTTGGGCATCATAAGAATTCCATTCAACTCTTCATCCCTTCCCAAGGTTTGCCTTTGTTATATATATCTCTTGGAGGAGTTCTGAAGAGGCATATAGATACTCTAGATACCACTAGATACTCAAATTATGTGAGTTCCAAGGCCCCTTGACACAAAGATAAAAATCATCCCTCACCTATCACCAGAACTCCCTTTCATTATAATTCTATAAAGGCTCCCCCTCTTGTTGAACCACACTAGTGTCTATCACCCAAGGCGTCACTTTTTTCATTAGGTGTTCATGAGGGCCTCCAAAAGGTTCAAAAGGGGTCAAACTTTATGCAAAAGGTGTATTATGGTATTTATCCTATGATGGCTTCTTCTCTAGCATATATGGTGGAACTTAAAGCTATAAAACATGTGGAATGTATACTTATCTACTAGATATTTTTGATGGGATATTGAGTTCCCCAAACAGAGATCGTATACAAAAATTACGACCCCATGAAGTTGATGTATCAACTAACCACATCGGGCCCCACAAATATTTCTTAAATTTCATCTCTAGGGTTAAGGTTTTGGATATTTAGGGTTTTATAATTGATTCTTTATGTTAAAAGGCCTTTTGGGCCTTTTTGTAATCAAATTCTTATGAATGAGCATAGCCTAAACATCTCTATCTTCATGGATAAGCTACCACCATTCTAGCGCCTGGTGTTCTCTTTGCATTTCATACCTTTTATATTCTAGAGAGGCATTAATATAATATGAGTTTCTAACTATATTATCAGTTTTTGCACATCTTTGTGTCTTCTTCTCCCCTCTTATTATATCTCTACCTTCATGTCATTCTTAGTATAATCCGGATAAAACCTCTTCTTGTTCAAGGAAATGGGCATGGTCTCCTACCTTAAATATCTTCTCGATCATATGTTAATAAGGTACAGCCTTGTACTTTTCTCATAATTTATTTAGTGTCTCTTTCAAATGGATTTGTTGGATCTTATCTATGAACCTTTCAAGATGTAGTCCTTCACTTATGATAGCTTCTTTATCTCCTCCTTGTTTCCTATATGAAACATCTAGAGGTGAACGTGGAAAATATCCAAAACAAGTTTTAAAATGAGACTCATTGGTGGAAGTATGGACTACCCTATTATAAGAGTGTTGTATGTGGATGTACCATTATCTTTGATCCTGTGCTTCTTATTGTAACCCCTCAGAATTTTAACCAATGTCATGTTCACCACTTCTATCTATGAATCCAATTATGAATGGAAAGTTGTACATCTCTGCAAGAATGTGTCTAGGTTTCCTTCTCCAAAGTGTAGTCCAAAAGGTAATCGATAAATCTTATATCTTTGTCAAAAATGATGCTCCTTTGTATCCCAAAGTGAACCCATACCTTATAAAAGAACATGATTTATTTTACAAGGTATTAGGATGCACATTATATTAAATATTTCCATTAACACAAAGAGAAAATCATGTCCCCACTTGTTTCTTGGAAACCCTCACACAAATTTCGTGGAGAAACTCTCTCATGGCATAGTAGGTACATATAAGGGGTTGTGTAAACCTTGTTTTGTGTCATTGGGTTTATTGGTACAATAGAGCATATATCCTCTAATGAATCAATCTACATCTTGTTGCAGTCTAGGCTTGTACACATACCCTCTACAAGTTGTATAATTATTTTCCAATAATGATCAATAACCTACAAAATTTAAGTGGGGTGTGTGTATGAGCTCTTTCTTATAAGTTGTAAGCATTCACCTTTTATGTACAATGAGTTTTATCCAACCTGTAGAGAAACCCATATTGGTGATGGTATTCAACCTTTGTTTTTTTCCCTCTTCTTCATGATCGTGTCCTTGTGAAATTGTTGTAGTATCTACTCAAAGTCCTCATTGTTGACAAGGTTGGTTGTCATTGATGTCAACCCTAAAGAAAGCCCCAGAGCACAAAGGTTGGGTAATGGACCCACATTGTTTTGATGTATAATGGTATGAATCTCATTATTCTTAATATCATGGTTGATAATATATAGAAATGGATGAACTCCAAAGTGGTCCCTTTAGGTGGTCAAAGCCCTCACGGGAAGACGCTTTGCGGATTGACTTGTCCTAGAAGTATGGTTAGAGAACCCATGCTTATTTGTGGAATAATGAGATGAACACCAGTGAATTTTTTAGTGAAACTATCCTATATGGATAGTGCTTGTCATGCCATTTCCAGTGGTATGTGGAATGTCACATAAATTCTCACGATTAGAGAGTTATGGCCATGAGAAGTTGGAGAACCCAGGTTTGGGTAATGGACCCAAGTTTGTTTGGTGGATAACGGTATGAGTTTTGATATATTTTCAGGGAATAATATTCTATATGGATATTACATGTCATTCCATTTCTGGTGGTATGTGGAACATCACATAACTCCTCACGGTTTGAGAGTTATGGCCTTACGAAGTTGGAGGACCCTCATATGTCGTCTAGAAGCCCCAAAAGGTCAAAGTAGTCAAAATGGTTTAAGAGTTTTTAAAGGTAAATAATAAAGTGAAGTGATGAGTGCACTATAATTCAAATTGAATAGAAAATCAATTATTTAAATAATAAATTTAATGGATAAATTAGAAGTGGGTTAACCCTAAGATAAGGAAAGTGGGCAAAGTGACCTAGAAGATGTTTTTAAGGAAGCTACTTAGAGAGTATAAATAAGAGGAAAGACTCTCTCGTTTAAAAAAAACTTGAGAATATTGAATAAATATAGGTTTCTGAGGTAACCAAATGATATCTAAGCCGAATTTCTAAGGAAAGTGAAGAAAAGAAGGCTGGAATTCAAGGAAGGATAAATTCTTTTGATGATGTTTTCTAAGGTATGTTTTTTTCAGGTCATCTCACCATTTTCGCAATAATTTTTTCTCTAGAATGACTCAGACCTTGAAATTTTTATTCCATTGAGGAAACATATCCAAGTATCTGTGGTAAAAAATTCATCTTTTGGTTCGTTGTATTTTTGTAGTTACACTCCGTGGAAAATAGGGTTTGTGGTTAGTCCTTAAACTAGTCAAAAACATGTGTTTCAAGTAAAAACGTCATAACTTCTTCATAACATATCCAAATTAAGTGAGATGAAATGTGTTGGTTATATTACAATATTTAGTATTATTTGTAACATTTTTAGATCGATTCAACAAATATTTTGTGTGGGGCACTCTCTACAAGGTCGCTCTCTAGAATAAGCCAGAATTCAGCAAGGTATGCCATTTTTTCTATAACTCCTTTTCTGAGAGGTTCCAAGTAGTGACACCTGGAGGAATTTCATAAAACACATTGAAGAACATTGTATATCAGTTTCATATCTTTATTCATTACAGGTACAAAGTTATCATCATTTCAAGTTAGGGTTGTTGACTAATCCAAAAACTAGTCATGTGAGAAGTTTGATGAAGATGTTAGTCTCTTGTTGTCAAAGTTAAGGAAGGTTTGTAGGTATGTGATCATATACACCAGGTATATTACAGAGCTACAAATCATATTTGTTTGATCAAATTGATGAGGGATTTTGGTTAAGGTACATGTTGGGTACATGGTTGAGACAAGCAGTTGATGAGTTGACACTTACATGAGGTGTACAGTTGATGATGTTGGTACATATTGATGATTCATAGTTGATGAGTAGTTGACACATGATTGGTACATACTTGGTACATGGTTGGATGCACTTTTTTATGGTACAGGTTGATTACAGGTTGTTTGGTACAAGTTGGTGCATGGT